>JADFUC010002245.1:0-146245 GCA_019722365.1 Lithospermum erythrorhizon
CTCAGTATGCTTTCGTTCAGTTACGTATTGCTTTCGTACTGTACCGCCTACTTGGCGTGTCATTCTGCAGATAGCGGAGGCCGGCGGTTTTTAAGTCGTTGAAGTTAAATCGTCCGTTTTAGAAAACCCTAAATGTATTTTATGTAATTATTTTGGTTTAAAATTTATTAGTAGTATTAATTTCGGTTTAAATGTTAAATCATAAATTTTGTCATTAAGATAATTGAACTCTTATCTTGAATGGCATTAAATTTGATTTATATTTTCCTTTCTTAATTATTTTCATTAATTGATAATTTTGAAAATATATTTCATGATGATTTTTAAATTTTGAATTTTTGGAGTGAATTACTTGTAAATGAGTATTCCATGATTTAAGTGCGATAATTATTGTAATAATTATCATTAATCATGTGTGAATATTTAAATTCAAAATTTACATTAATTGATAATTAATTGTAAAATAATGGGTAATTAATTAGTCAATTATGAACACATTTAATCTCATTTCATTTAATATATTTGTTTTAATGTTTTGCCCATATATATTGTTATGGAATGGAAATGAGGTATTTAGATATGACCCAGTCTAATTTATTTATTTCTGATGCAACGTCTGGAAATATTTATGCTTGACACAACATTCGTATTTCTTTTATTCTTGTATTCATTTACCCTGAAGCACAAATGTTGTCTAAGTTAGGTTAGAGTAGTAGTATGTCTTCTTTGTGGTGGCGTGAAGATAGCGTATCACAAATACGGCACTTGGAGAACTTGTAAGTTTCAGAATTTGAAGAATCTGAAACTGCGCTTGTTAAAGTCTTTGTTATAGGACTTATGTTAGCATTTCACTTGTTAAGTGATGTAATAGGTTCTAGGGGTCATATCATATCTCCTCGATATTGTGTTATTTATTTATTTTTCATGTTGTGCGTATTTGCTTGAATATGTACTATCATGCATGGTTAAATAATAAAGTTAAATAACATTAATCTCACCAATTAAAATTTAAGCAATGTATCGAAGCCAATTTTAAAGTTGTGAAATCGGTTGCTATACGGACACCTTTGAGTGGCGAGGTATTCTGATTTTGCACTTTGATATGACAATGGATCGTATTAAAGTGATTTCCATCACGATTGTATAGGCTTTGAGGATGATCGCTCCAGTAACTATTTGGTTTAATTGGTATGCTTAATCGGTTTGTCGGAGATACAAAGTGGGTAGCATCTGTATGGTATGCTAGTGATACAAGAGTTATGTAGTTTCGTGAGTGGTTGGTAACTATATTATCTTGAATTCAAAATGTATGTAGTGTTGCCGTTTGAATAAGGCATAATAGACTTTGGTACCTTGCATATTACTTTACATAGTGGTTGATAACTTACTATTATACTCGATTAAAATGTATGCGATGTTGCCGTTTAGGTCGAGTATAGTAAAATCTTAGTACACTTGTACAATTTTGTGAGATTTGAAGTACGGGTATCATATTTACAATTCATTTTGTAAATACGTATGGATTGTTTTGAACTACTCTGTTTATTTTAAGTTGCATATTTCCTATTATGTTTGGCATATTTAGTTTACCTATTTCTTTCACCATTCATTGGGCAAACTAAATGCATAACCTTATAATGTGAAATAAACTAAGTTAAGGAGAAATCCGAATGACTTGTTGAAACAAAGTGTTACAATGCGATCTCCTTCAACCATTGCAATCGGTTGTATGCTAATAGAGGATAAACTTTAAATACCACAAACATTTAAGACTTGATTCAATCATGTTGACACGTTGCATGAACTTTGGTTCAAGTGAACAAAATCATGATATGATTGAAGGATAATTAATTTTGATTGATCAAGGTGATGGCGCTATGAAGACCAATATGTTATATTGTCTCTTAGCCACCAAACAAGTCTTAAATAATAAATAGTTTGATCTCTTTTATAACTAGATTGAGAAAAACTATTGGATGATCTTGAATGTTGTATATCTACATTTCGGGACATGTGATTATTTAGTTTCTTTAACATGATGAACATAGTTCGTGAATTATAGTAAACAAAAAGCTTATAGTATGTAACCAAATAAGCAAAATTATGTATTCGGTTCTCACGTCACTTATGCAGTTAATTGAACATGGACTATAAGTTGAGATTAATGATTCACTTCATTATTTCAAACTTTAAAGCATAGAAAGAAGGTTTTTTAAGTAACATTTAGGAATTAAAATAGAGATTTGATTAATTCTCATATCTCAAATAATATTTGTTGTCAAAGACCGTAATGTCTTGGGCAGACTGCTCGATTATCAGAGAACACTAGTTTTGACTCACATGATTTAATCATGGATATGAGCCAAAGTATAACAATAATTAGAAGACAAGATACAAAGAAAGTTATCGAGCTCTTGTGTAATGATAAGCGACTACATTATAAAACACGCGGTTTAAATCCTCCATGAAGATGGTTGGGATTCTAAATTATTTCTTTACTTGTAAGAGTAAGAAATGAATGTCATGTTGTTTGACATACACGTTTCCATATAAGGTGATTACGATTAAAGAGACATTACTACTGCTCTTCTTTAAAAGGACACCTTGAGCGACAAACGATTGAATAATAACATGGATAATGACTCGAACAAGACTTGAGTATAATGCTTGAAGAGATGAACTAAGAAGTCAACTCTTACTAGACTAAGTGGGTGGTTAGCTAGTCTAAATTAGATTTGTATGTTTACATATAAGTTAATTAAAGATTTGAGTCATTGAATGATACGTAATTGATAAGGGTATGGAAAGGACCATATAATACTATCAAGTTATGAGTCAAAAGTATCATCGATATAAGTAGTATATCATCCGAAGGATGAGACATCCTTCTAATCTTAAAAGCGTACTTGTTAAAAGATACGTAATTAAGGAATTGTGTTTAATGAAGTTAAAACACGAATGGATGAGATCTTCGATTTCATATACCAAGATAATTTCATTCAACCTTAAGATATGTCATTAGTTGAGTGATACAAGTAGGATTGTGTTTAGTATTTGAAACACAAAGAATGAAATAATTTCACATATCAAGGTATTTACACTACCTTTAAATTAATTTATTGCTTATTCAATTGTGAGACAACTTCAGAGTTGTGTTTTGAAATCAAACAAACTTTGGAAGCGTCATATAGGATAAGTTAGTATGTCACTATAGTAGACATAATTTAACTCGAATCAAAGTTGATATTAAATCATTTTGTACATAACGGAAAGGAAAGGCTGGTATTTATTTTATCCACTGTTGTTGCAATTTATTGTACATATAGAGTCTTCGTTATGAAGTACAAATAATTGGAAATAAATATGTGACTTGAATGCGTCGAGTGGCTCAGTAGGAATGCAAACGATGTAGAACCCTTCGGTTATATCAAGGAGTATCCACTCTTGATGCATTTAAAAGCTAAATGCAGTGATACAAATGACAACATGAATAAATAATACTCCAATAAATGACTTGAGGTCATTTAAATGAAATAAGATGTGAATACATGGGTTGAGTATGAAGCTCTATTTTATCTTCTGGATGGTGATTCATCAGGAGTAAGAGCCCATTCTATATCACTGCAGTGGTGAATCATCGAGTAATAATGTATTCTCATTAAATGAGCAATCAGTCATGAATGAGCGTTTAATCATACATTTGGTTGAGAAACCAATATTAAACATGATACGTTGGTTGAGCGTGCTTAAATGTTTATTTCAAACTTTTCTTATTGTTATTCCACAAGTTGTAACATGTGGGTATAAGCAAGTTATCAAAGGATGTTCTAAGTAATGATCGTGATGATGGATACTTGACATTGTTATTGGAACTCCAGCATCTGGCGAGGTATGTAAAAGAAAGTTTCTATACTACTAGAATCTAAAGTTGTAAACTTAAGATCGAAATTATATTGGAGTTATATTCCTCACTTTCATACTTGATGAAAATCAATAAGTCAAGAGTGATGAAGAACCTTGAGTTCCTTAAAGGTTAGTGGGGTAAATAGCACTTAAATAAAAGTTTTATACACTAAATGTTGAAGAAATCTTTCTACAACCTTAGAGGTATAATAGCGATTAGATTCTTGTACATTTTGTGAGCTGACTACGTATATGTGACACATGCTATGATGATCACATTATATATATGTGAGCTTGCATGACATTGCTTGGTAAGTTTAAGATATTGACTCTAAATTGATTGAAATTTATAATAGATTAGAATTCTATAAATAGGCAGATTATCTTTATTGACAAAGCCATTCTTGGCCAGGGTCTAATCCCTGTAGGGCCTCGCATTGTGAGAGTGGTTGAAAGTCTTTACTTTTACGCAAACTTTTTAACCCCCCACTCCGGCGCCGACAATCGATGCGACAATCGGCCATACCCCTCACAACCGGCGACACCACCGCCTCCCCTGCAGCTTGACGTCCTTTCCCTACTTGTCGACTTTCTACAAGGTAAAGTGGGTTTTTGTATTTTTTCGGTTTATTGTTATAATTACTTGTTGTATATTTAATTGTTTGTTGTTATATGTTTAATTATGATTTACTTTCGTTTAATTTGTTTAAATTTAATTTGCAAATAATTATGATTTTAATTCGTTTAATTAGATTAATTATAAATTTAATTCGTTCTTTAATTAGTTTAATTCATTTTTATTTAAGGTTATTCATTTTAATTTGTTTAGTTATAGTTTAATTCGACATTCAGTTTTATTCTTTTAATTCGGTTTATTAGTTATATTGAATTATGTTTAATTGGAAATCGATTGAGTTGTGTTTAATTGATTGAGCGGGTAATTGAATTCGTTTTAATTGAATTGTTGTTAATGAATTGAATTGAATTGAGTTTTGAATTAGATTTGATTTGAATTAGATTTGAGTTTGAATTGGATTTGAATTGAATTGTGTTTAGTGGGAATTGATTAAGTTGTGTTTAATTACGGATTGAATTGGGTAGTGAATTAGTTTAATTGGATTATTGTTAGTAGATTGAATTGAGTTTGAATTGAATTGTGAGTTTGAATTAGATTTGATTTGAATTAGATTTGAGTTTGAATTAGATCTAATTGATTTGAGTGAATTGTGTGTTTAGTGAGAATTGATTGAGTTGTATTTAATTGATTGAATTGGGTAAATTGTTTAATTGAATTCGTTTAGATGAATTGTTGTTGTTAATGAATTGAGTTTGAATTATATTTGAGTTTGAATTAGATCGAATTGGATTTGAATTGAATTGAGTTTGAATTGAATTGGGTTGAATGATGTTGTTTTTATTTTAATTGATTTTGAACTTTGCTTGAGGTTTTATGGCTTTCACCGTGGTGAAAGACTCGAGCGAAGAAGATTCTGACGAGGCGAAGAGAGTAAGGGATGGATGCCGAAAAGGCGAGGGTAGTCTTAGCGCTTGTTATAGAGCCCCATTCTGAGGGCTGTTCTCGACATCACGCTGACCTACCCTACTCGTCAGAGAGCGATATATCTTGGTAGCGTAAATTAGACTCCTCTTGATCCGTCGGCGTGTCGAGTCCCATGAGTATCGATGCTGTCGAGTAGTTAGCGTCGGTCTTCCCAGCGCCGATGAGGCTCTTGAGCCATCCCCCAGCGTGAAGGGATCGTAAGTGGCGAGGATGTTGAGAATTATGACGTCGAAGGCATAGTCTGAGAGTAGCCGGTCAGTGCAGCGGCCGAGATAGGCCCAGTCTCTCGCGTGTCGAGAAGGAAGGCCATTGCGGCCGTATTTGATGGAAAGTAAGTGCATTTTATTTATTGAGTTTGTTTTATTAATATTTATATTTATCATTTGTATCTAATCATATTTGTTTGTTTATGTTAGGCTTATTGGTCATGGAGTTCCCAGATTCTTCCGAGGCGAAATAAAGAAGAGTCGAAGATTTGTGGCCACACTATTCTAATGTGGACCAGGTCGTTAAGGATAGTATATGGGAAGCTTTTTTGGTAAGTATTGTGTTATAAAAGTTGTGTGCTTTTCGAATTGCGAATTTTTACTAACTTAATTTTGTTTATTTTAGGGGATCGATATGAAGTCGAGGGCATTCCATATGCCAAGCAATCACAGGAGTCGAGAATGAAAAGAAGTACCATTTGTGACAAGGGGAAGGGTAGTGCGTGCAGGATCATGGTGTAGATGATGTCGCGTTGCTCGTGGATAACATACATCATCCTTTTCGGCAAAGCTGACATCAAAACAGCTCAACCATTGCTAACACTCTTGATTAATTTTGCTCCTGGTCTGGCCAGGAAATAAGCCTACAGAAATCAAGAATTTTGTTCTCTAAGAACACTACCCCCTCTTTGCGCACTCAAATCTGCTCTCAGCTGCAAATTAATAAAACCTCCAATTTGGGGAAGTATCTTGGGTTTCCTCTTATGGTTGGAAGACAACCTTCATCTGACTTCAATTTCATTCTGGATAAGGTGCATAGCAAACTGAAAAGGGTGGAAAGCTAGTTCCCTTTCCTTCGCCGGAAGAAAAACTCTTATCCAAGCTACCACTTCAGCCATCCCCAACTACTACTATCAATTCACCATGCTTCCAAAGAAATTATGTGACATAATTGACAAGGCCAATAGAGCATTTCTATGGGGCTCATCTCAAAGTCAAAAGAAAATGCACCATGTTAGATGGTCCAATGTGACCAAGTCAAAAGAGCGAGAAGTTTAGGACTGAAAAGCACTTGGAATTACAACATTTCAACAATGTCAAAGCTTAATTGGAGACTTCTTAGGATCAAAATATGTCTTAGGGTCCTTAATTAAAGCTAAATATTTTTAACCATTCAGCCCCAAACCTTGCTAGGCCAAAATCAATCACTTTTCACTCCATTAATGCAAGGAACTTGAGAAAATGATGGGATAATTTCGTGGTGGCCTGGTGTTGAGGCCTCCACAAAAGCTTTGGACTGATAAGCTGGATTGACACTGATAAGCTTGCAAATCGAGGTCCATGGGCCATTCTCGATGGGAGGCAGCGAATAAATGTTTCATGATAAATGTCGCCAAAGTTGTGAAACTTGGATAAAGTAGTATCACTCTTTTGTTTATAAATCGAATCTTGTACATTCCCTTAAGTAAGTACAATCCAAAACAAGACTCTATTGCTTGGGCTTCATCAAATGATAGCTTCTCCTGTGAATCCGCTTATGATCGACTTAGTTCGATTGAGCCACATGAAGGAATGGAATTAAGGAAACTTAAAATTCTCCTGAGAATTAAAACTTTCATCTGGCTTCTTTGCCTCAACAAGCTACCAACCAGGTCCTCTCTTTTCTCCAAACATACCATCCGTGCCCTCTGCCATTGTTTTGTGAGAGGCGACGGCATATCATATGGGAATTATACCGCTCAAAACTCTTACGGAAAAAGAGCTTGGCATTACTCCTAAACCACTCACGCAAAATTCTTGTACTACCTCTTGGATCAAATCTAATGCTAGCAGCAAAAAAATGGTCAATGCAACCCCCCTAAGCCTCGTTTTCTCTTACGCTCTTGGACTTTGTAGCAGTTAGAAACTTTAGAGTTTTTTCCAACTAGGAGAAACCACTCAACCCAACCTCTGATTGCATCACTTGAGGCCTGAGAGTTCTTTCATCTGGGAATGGATTGGATTAACAAACCACAATAGCTTGGGGAGAACAATCAAATGGAATCCTCCACCAGGGTATTGTACAAGCTCAATACGGACTGGGGGGATTCTAAAGGCAATCTAGGTATGGCGGCAGTGGTGAATTCATCGAGTACATGCAGAGAATGGGTTATCGGTTTTGCTCGAAAAATTCCTTGGGCTACGAGTGTTTGTGCAGAATTGTGGGCCTTGCGGGATGGGTTGGAACTGGCCCTTCATGGGAATTACTCCCCTATTCATATTGAAGTGGATTCTCATATTATTTTGAACATTGTTTCAAAACCCCCGGAATCTTATAATTGTTATAATGCTATTGTAATTGATTGCAGATGGTTGTTGTCAAGACTTGGGAAGCACAAATAAGGCATCAATTCCGTGAAGGGAACAAAGTAGCCGATGCTTTAGCTAATATGGGATGTATCGTCTTGCGTGAAACTTTGTCTTTTCGCTGACTCTGCGTCGGAGTTGCTACTTTTGTGGAATTTGATAGAGGTGGGGTTGGATCCACCCGACTATGTAACCCAAACAACACTTTCGAATTAAAAAAAAAAATTGAAATTGTGTTCCACCATAAAACCAATCCATCCAAGAAGGTCAAGAAATGTCAAGTGTCCCACTTGTTTGTTTCTCAAACCAATCATTCCCTATAGGCTTTCCAACATAAACACTTGAAGAGAAATGGCTCAAAGAGAATTGGACTTGTTGAATTCCTGTCACTAAGAAGCTAGCAACAACAAACATTATTCTTTCACCCCAATTAGGCAAACAAGAAACAAGAAAAGGATACCAAGTCCAGAACACTATCAATCCCAAGAGTGCTTCACCTCTATGGGACACGTTTCTCTTGGTCAACAACATTACGAGAGATTGTTCAAATAGATAAGGCCAAGCAGAACACACTGGAGTGATAAAATGTCAATGTTGATGGCTTGCAAGAATCATGATAAAAGAGTCAAAGTCGGTGTTTTCATAGAAGTGAGGTGAGTGAGCTGAAAACTTGGAGGATAACTTGAGTATGAGTATGAGTCAAAAGAATCATTGATATAATTGGTGCTCAGTTTAACGTTCATTGATTTTTTTTATAGTTTAGTTGGGTTTATTGAAGAAAATTGAATTGATAACTTGAGTATGAGTTGATTTGGAATTTATAATTGTTTGCATTTCAAACATGCAGATGTCATGTAGGAGAAAATATGAAGGCAGGAACCCTTCAGTTTTTATCAATACAAACAAAAATATTTAATATTAAAAATTAAAAATTACGAATATCAAAAATCAGCAATCTTTGTGAAATGGAGAGAGTATGTATTTGTTAGTAGTTTTTGGATACAAAATAAACGGGTAATTGCGTGTGATACTTAAACTTTTAAGTGTTCTTTTAGATAGCAAAATTACTCATTTATCCTTTAATAATAGGGACTAATAATATACTTAGTACCATAAATCAAACTAACTTTGAATTATACTCGGTATAATATTTATCAATCAAAATAAGTTCGCTAAGGAGTTTCTCAAAAGGTATGAGATGTGGGAATGTGGACTCCAAGGGCTACCATTACAAGGTTGGACAAGGATAAGCAAGATAGAAGCGTTCATGAATTTTTATTTCCATTGCTCTATTTTGTAGACCGAAATCATGTTTTCCGTATGTTAATGAAATTTTGTTTTGATCAACTTCCAAAGGCCAAAAAATACATTCAGGATTCTGATACATGCAACTGTGTACATGTATATTCTTATCTAGCAATTGAATTACAATATATACTGAATATATTTCCAGGCTCATGCACCGTTAGCACCATAAAGTTGGTAGCACCGTAACAGAAGAAATCAACAGTTCAGTAATTGTTACCAAATTGTTTCAATATAACAAAATGAAACTTCCTCTTCTATGCATGCTCCTGGACCTATGTTATATTCTAAGAGTGATCATACATCAATTCAAATGCTATGACTAGAGGAAAAAGAAGATAAAATGTGCCTCAAACCATCTTCTGTTATAACTGAACTTTATACCAAGTCATATTTTGCACCAATTGATGTAACAAATCGACGAAGACATCGTGTTGGTCATCTTAAAAATCTTTAATTAATTGTTGGTTGGGTGTTTTCTTCTTTTTCGTAGAGGCATAATTTGAGCCCTTTTCATGCTCCAAGCTTCAAGGCTTGAAATGCTAATGCTCTTGGTGCCATTGTTGAATACATAAAGGTGTGCTGCGTCGTTGATAGCTATCGTCGGGTAAACTCTTGAAGTAATGCAAGTTCTTCCTTCGCCTCCAAAACTCTCAACAATTGAATGGTCTATCTGTAGACAGTACATAGAATCAGTTCTTACATAGAAAAATGAATGAAAAATCCAATTTTAAAGAACTAAAACCGATTTATTTCCAACTCACCAAGGTTCGTAGTGAGATTTTCTTCGAAGGATCTATGTCAACGAAAGCTCCAAAGTTTGTTTTGTTGAACTCTGAGCTCTTAGAAGACCTGTTAAACAATATGAATTTTTATTGCTTAATGTTGTTGTTTCCTTGATTGGTATGTAGGAACTGCATTTGAGAGTGAATACCTGCTATGGTCACTGCACATGAGCACTGAATAATTTTCCTGATTCTTAAATATCCTGAAGAAGATAGAGGTTTGCTCGGTGAAGTCGCTAGAAGCTAAGACCACCAACCCAAATGGTCCAAGAACACCTCTATCAGATGCAGTCTTTTGGATGCAGAGGCGCTGAGGATCAATTATTCCGGGTTCGTTCACTTCGGCATCTTCCAGGTTTGATACAGAAAAGGAGACTTCTACATCAGCCTATACAAGAAACATCTTATCTGGTATCAGTATAATGTACAGACTACAGAGATTCAGAAAATCAAATCACAACCTCTAGTGATCTAGTCCTAATGGACATTAATAACATTATGTGAATTGAAGAACAAGATTGAAGTGGTTACTTGAGAAGCTGTAACACCAACAACTTCAAGAACAATCCCAGGACTCATCTCTTTTTCTCGAATCTCTGCCTTTTCCCCACGTAGCTTTTCGATTTCTTTGACTGGCCATTGTATTAACTGCTTTCCAGATTTATCCAATAAAATTGTTCGTGGAATAGACTACAAGGACAAAAAAAATGAGCTCCCATAGTAGAAATCAAACATTTTTAGAGAAGTTTACAATGTAGGAACCTTTCTGAATTACCTGAAGTCCAGACCATTCTTTTTCTATATCAACTGTTTGATTGGTAGTTTCAACTACCCATGCCCATACTATCCGCCTTTTCTTTGCACTATCATAGAAAGACTTTGAAGCATAGAACTTTCCATAATCAAATCTCAGCTGAACTCTATCATCCATAAAGTCAGTTTCTACTACATAACTATCTTTTTCTGCATCATAGTTTCCTATAATGTAATGATCATGATCATTAAAGCTGGCCTTAAGAACATGTTTTGTATCATTCCCTTCGACAGAAGTGTCGAGTCCATTAATGCCATAAATTTTCACAGGGTAGAAATCAGGACACTCCCACATTCCTGTTTTATTAGAGCTATGGAGAGGATTTGTAGTCCTACTCCAGTTAACGAAATCTTTACTTTTGTACAGAAGCGCGGTTCCTTGGCCATTGATCTTACTTCCAACGACAAGGCGCCATACTTGATCAGGACCTTGCCAAGCCGTGGTTGGATCTCTGAAATCCTGGGGACCAATATCACTACCTGGAGTCATAACAGGGTTATTAGTCGACTTCACCCATTCGGTAAGAAATGGATCTGACCGATTCTTGGGAATGGCCAAATTTTGAATTTGATTGTTTTTAGAGTCAGCTCCAGTGTAGACAATCACAGGCTTCCCTCCAGGTAAAATTGTTGTAGAACCAGACCAGCATCCCAAGATGTCAAATGGATCCGTCGGATTAATGGCTGCCTCAAGATGAACCCAATCGACAAGATTATACGATACAGAATGCGCCCAGGTGATGTTTCCCCATACTGGTGCATATGGATTGTATTGGTAGAACAGATGGTAAACTTCATTGAAATACATAGGGCCTGGATGACAAAACCAAATGCAAATGATAAACATAAAAATTTTCAAGAATGTCAGTTCAAATGTAGGTATATATAGAAGTCAAGAAATCTAACCATTTGGATCTTTTTTTAGCATCAGCAGCAACCATCACAACACAAATTACATGACAAAAAAATAATTAAAATTAGATCAAGATCAATCTCAATTAAATGGTTGACCAAAATGGGGGAAAAATATGTTGAAGATATACCATTCATCCAATTTTTAGGAGGTTGGAAGTGAAAACCAGTCCTATAAGGCTGAGTTCCTGGAAGTGACTCAACATCTTCTTGAAGGTTGTTAAATTCATGAACTTCATCTCCATAACTAACCAACAGAAACTGAAGTATGAAAACAAAGAAAAATACTGATTTAGTCATGGACTAACTATAAAAGAGGGTCTTGCTTGTAGAAATTGAAATCAAGTTGCAAATATTATATGCTTAAATCAAGTTTGAATGAGTCATTTTTTATATTTCATTACATGACCATATAATTATTATGAAACAGAAACTAAATCCATGCCACTATATATTCTATATCTGGTCCCTGGCTAGAAATTAGTACAACCCCTATGTCTCACAAGTCACAACTTATTATTTGCATGACTCTGTATGTCCCTTTCTGGTGGTTGCAAAATGAATCTAAATTAATTAGATTCATTCTCAACTATCTATCTTCATCCCTAAAATATCATTCATCGTTATCTTATCTACAATCAAAATTGACAACAAACTTTGTGCTCTTTTTTTAACACAAAATTTTGATTTGAATCAAAATTAAAACGTACTGAAATAGTAAATTAAAGGGGTGATTTTGTCCTTCACTGAAACTTCCTTCAAGCACAACACCGACAAATAGGAGGGCATCAGCGGTAAACTAGGTCTTCCACTTCTTAAAAACACTGCTAGTTGGGTATGTACAGCCATACATGGAAGGAGGCTAGAAATCCTTTCCGGAGTATGTATATAGAATAGTTATGGTTCGTTAATGATATGGTTAACTGCATGTTGGGTATCTCGTATGTAAAATTCGATGTAAAAATGGTATACATTCTTAAAATGTCTTGAATTCCCAAATGATACAAATTAAAAAAAAGTATCACCAAAATTATTCTATGCAGTGCTTAAAATGTATATCAAAATTCGTTAAAGCTAATTGATCTGAATTCTATAAAATTTAAAAATAAGGCATATAATTGGCATTAATGAATTGTTTTTTGAGAAAATGATACGTATTACCTAAAATGTATCAAAAATAGAAAAAAATATATTATAAAATGGTATAATTTATATTTTTGATCATTAACCAACCGTAATTTTCCACGGTTAGGTAGTTCCTATTAGTGTTATAAACGAGTTGAGTCGAACCAGATTATCCAGATATTGAACTACATGATTCGATTCGGTAATATAATGCGTCGGACAGTACCTACTTGCTAAGATAACAAGCACAACATTGTGCTCGTACTTTACCCGTTAACTTCGTATCGTATCTTCGAGCGGTTAATGGGTTACCCGTCTCGTTGCGAGCACTAGTTCCCACCATATATATTTTATGTTATGTCGAACCAAACACATAAATGTGGATCAATACGAAGACGGACCGAATCATAAGTTGTTAAGATCACAAAATTGGATGGGTGATGCTTCAAAATCATACACTAATTATGCTGGTTAGTAACTTCAATTATATCAAAACTCACATTAATTTCTTCGCGGATTACTAATTTTATATACCTGGGTTTTTTTTCCTGAAAGATCAACTGTTCCCATTGCTAAAATCTTAGTTGTCTGTTTGAATTCTTGGGTTTGTAACTTTTATGGTCCGTTTGTTTAGTGGTAAATTTAGGAGAATGCAGGCGAATTTACTCATTTACACTCTTTAGAGTTTTAAAAATGGTTTCATCTAAGGAAATAAATGTACCTATATTCAATCAAAATTCTTTACCCTCAAAAGCGAGTAATTGACGTGAGTGTAATTTTAAATATGTTTCATCATGATTTACCTCGATTCATCTCTCAAAAATAAAATTTTTACAAACAACAATTTAAAACATTGACTTCCAGTAGTCCACTCACCTCGATTACCCTCCCTTAATTTTTTTTATATTTTTTCTGATAGATAATAAACAAACATTACAAATATTCATAGTTTTAGACAAACCATAATAGCACGGTTGCTAAAATCACACCCCAAACAGTACCCAAATAAGCTCTGAATTTACTATTTTAGCCCCCTATTTGTAAGTATAGTTTTTGAGGAAATTTTATCTAGAAGCAAAATAGTCATTTCACAACATTTGTTTACTGTTTCAGTGTGCTTTTAGTCCTACTCCCATAATAGTAACAAGAGTTCCAACTGATGGACACTTAGCGAAGAAAACATTAAACATGACACAAAGTAAAAATAGCTTATAATAGTAAACAATATTTGTGGCTTAACCAGAAGACTCATCAAGTGCTTTAACTTTCCATTAACTCATGATTGATACCCTCTCCTAAGTTAGTTTTTATGTTTTACTTAACTTCAATTCAACTCGATCCAAACATACCATTACGGACTTACGGTCATGCCATGATAGGGAGCCGGGGGTGTGTTATGGCCTGTATGGGGGAGCTGTTGTTGGTCACCATTAAAAAGGCCTCTATGGTCATGCCATGATACGGGACGAGTAGCTATTGCTGGTTCCCCATCTTCCAATTTCTTTATAGTGAAAAAATGGGCATCGAAGGATATTTTTAGCTAACTTTTGTTTCATAATTCATGTAAGATAATTTGCATCTTCCCTGCGTTAATGCTTAGAAGTCATCTTGCTTTCTCTTGTTGAACTTATTTTCGTTTATTTCGTTTCATCTTTGGCAGGGACTCAAATTCGGAAAGTTACAATACAGAACAAGCATGATGAGAAGCTCGTTGGGATATTCCATGATACAGGTTCTAAGGAACTCGTCATCATATGCCACGGGTTTAAGTCCTCCAAGGTTCATAAACTGTGGTTTTATTGTATTTGAAGCCATTAGTTTAGTTTCTTAGCTTATTCATCCTGTTTCCTTTCACTCTTCAGGATCGAATACCTATGGTGAATCTCGCCACTTCCTTTGACAATGAGGGAATCAGTGCTTTCCGTTTTGACTTCTCTGGCAATGGGTAAACTCTGTTCTTTAACTGGATTATCTGGTAAAACTTGAAAGAATTGGAGAAATAAAAACTTGAGAGGATCCGATCCAAGTCCTCTTTCATGAACCTTTCGCAAATGAATAATACTAGTATAAAAATTGATCTTTACTATACATTTCATATCCCTGTTAATGTCCATGTTTTTGATGACCTTCTCTTATTTGAAAAAGTCAAATTTTCCATTCATTTTCATGCTGGTATCAGTAATTCCTTTTGACCATTTTCAGAGCATTAATAATGGGACCAATGACTAAACTATTTCAGGGAAAGTGAAGGTGTATTTCAGTACGGTAACTACTATAGAGAAGCTGATGATTTACATTGTGTGGTGCAACATTTTCATGGGAAGGGACGACTCGTAATAGCGCTCATTGGGCACAGCAAGGGTATTCCACTTTTGGTCCTTAAGAAGATTTGCTAACCAGTCTACTATGCTGTCTCACTGCTCTTGGCCACACTCCTCTTGCTCGATCAGTAATAATGGTTATATTTATTTGTGCTGAATGCAACTATTTCAGGAGGCAATGCTGTGCTTTTGTATGCTTCAAGGCATAGAGACGTCCATAATGTTGTGAATATAGCTGGTCGCTTTAATCTACAACGAGGAATGGAAGGTCGCTTGGGTAAGGACTTCCTCCAGAAAATGGAGCAGCAGGGCTTCATTGATGTGAAAAATAGGAGGGGTATGCCAAACAATATATTTTCATACAGGGTGTTTGCATATACCATATTACCATCTTTTCCTTGTTATCATATTATAACGTTAATCCCACTTTAGCCTCAGGCTTGGCATCCTCTTATCAATATAGAAGTGAAATTTATGTGCCATCTTTCTACTCTTTGTAGGGAGGATTGACTACCGGGTGACGAAGGACGATTTGATGGACCGCCTGACAACTAACATGCATGCTGCCTGCCATTCTATACATGAAAGCTGCAGGTTGGTTTGGTCATTTGTTTGATCATCTTCTATAGGTCATGCTCTATTATTTATTTAATCAAACGCCCTTGGAGATGCAGAGTATTGACTGTTCATGGTTCGAAGGATGAAATGGTAACAGTTGAAGATGCAATGCAATTCGCAAAATGTATTTCAAATCATAAGTTACATATTACTGAAGGAGCTGATCACGAGTATACTTTGCATCAAGATGAGCTGATTTCAATTGTTCTAGACTTTGTGAAGGGGGTAACGGAAGATAAACCTGAATTTTTATCTTCAGGCAAAGAAGCCAATAAAATACATTCAAGATTCTGATATATTCAACTGTGTAGATGTATACTTTGTCTTGCAACTGAATCACAAATATTATAATTTTCCAGAGCTCAGTTCTTTCTCGCCACCAAATGGATGTAGTTCGAGTTAATTGCATATTCTTCTCTGCTTGCATATATGCCCCCTTCATACAAAGTTAAAGCTGTGATGAATTCATACAAAACAAAATCTAAGAGGTTCCAAGCTTTGGATGGCATTTAAGTTTATAATACTCTTTTTAATATGTATTAGCTAAACCTGAGGCTTCAATATGTTTCTATTTAATTTACAATGGACTCTGGATACAGCCACCATTTGCAAAGACACCAAAATCAGTGGAAGTATTTTGGAACTTTTGTGATATATCTAGATTTGTCATCTCTTTCAAGCTGCAACAGTTTTTGGCTTCGCACTGATCTTTTTCCATGAAACACTGGGCATTATCTGCTTTGTATCGACACGGTCCTTGTACTTGATTGCAAAGTTCAACAGTGAGTCAAGAAGAGAGTCGGAGAGAAGATGAGGTTTAAGTCCCAACTCTACTAGTTTAGTGTGTTTGGCGTTGTAATAATGTTCTTCAGCCTCCACTCTTGGGTTGGGAACTGATATGGTTTGCACTTCGAAGCCTAATTTCTTCCCCGCGTTTGTGACGAGAACTGCAAGTTCATTGACAGAGAACTGCTCTGTGAACTGATTGAACACTCTAAATTCTCCTGGCTTAGCTGGATTTGCAATTGCAAGCTCAACACACTGAACTGTATCTCTTATATCAAGATAACCTCTGGTCTGTACAAAAAAATAGTGATGCATAAGATATTAAGATTATGAATATTACTACCTTGAAAGTATTCCAAGATGCATTACTTGATCTTCAACTTCCTTTAGAGTAGAATGAGGAGAGTCGAACAATAGTCGATGATCTTTTAATTAAATATTCTCATTCTCATACTATATTTCAGAAGTGATGCTTGAAATCATAGTCATCACATTTAACTATTTAAGAAGCCAAAAGACTTCGGAAAAGAAGAATAATAAGCATATGACTTGTTCCGATGGAAAGGAAATGGCTCAGATATGAATTATAGTACACCTGACAGAGACTGCCAATATAGAAATAGGAGCAGTACCTGGCCACCTTTTCCATATACCGTGAGTGGATGGCCGACAGCTGCCTGAACACAAAACCGATTCAATGCAGTCCCAAACACTGCATCGTAGTCCAACCTGTTACATAATTCTTCATGCATTTCTGTTTCATCTGTTCTCACCCCATAAACCACTCCCTGATTCAAGTCAGTGGCTCTAATGCCCCAGGCCTTACAGGTAAATGCAATGTTGTTAGAGTCATGGACCTTGCTTAAATGGTAAAAAGAGCTGGCCTGCTTCGGGTATGGTAAAGTATCTGTTCTTCCATTATGAGTTATTGTTATATATCCCTCCTCGATGTCAATATTTGGGGTTCCATATTCACCCATAGTTCCCAGTTTCACCAAATGACAGTCTTCTTGGAACTCCTTAATAGCAAAGAGTACATTAAGTGTCCCGATAACATTGTTGTGTTGCGTGAAGACAGCTCTTGATCTGTCAATCATGGAATAAGGAGCAGACCTTTGTTCCCCAAAATGCACAGCAGCATCAGGCTCAAATGATTTGAAGGCTTCGGACAAGAACTCAAAGTCACATATATCACCAATATAGAGTTGTATATCGTTCCCAGTGAGGGCTTTCCATCTCCTAATGCGGTTATGAATAGATGATATAGGAGTAAGAGAATCGAGGCCAAGCTGCTGGTCAAAAAGACGCCTAACCATATTATCAACAATGGCTACTTCATAACCTTTGTTCGACAAATGGAGGGCAGTGGCCCAACCACAGTATCCATCCCCACCAATAACCATGACCTTCTTCGACTTCAATGCTCCACCATTGGTTTGGAATGAACCAGAGCGAGCCTCCACTTTATCATTCGAAACAGCAGTTGCAGAGATAGCGTGGCGTCTATTTAACCTCTTTCCTAATCGTTCAAATGCTAATCCGGAAATGTGTATACCCAAAGACACAGGAAATAAAGTCGAGTTTTGCCTAAATGATTTGTAATACTGCTTATTATTCTTACAAATACTCAAGGAACATAAAGGAGAAAGCGAATGTGCCATTTTCGAGGAAGCCCCGCTCGCTTATCTTGTTTCAACCTGTCATTTAAACAAATATTGCTCTGGATTAGTGAAACTGCTCGGATTATATCATTAGCCATCAATATAAACTCCACAAACCTATAACATCTATCATCTACTGATAATACCAATATCAAATTAGAAGTTACTACTACCAATCGAAAAATATTCTTAATCGACACATGACTTATATTCGAATAAAAATTATTATGTTAATAGTAAACCGTGTTAAAAGTATTACTGTCTCCGTTTTTTATTCAATAAAAAGTCAACCGAAAAAATTTAATAATTTAAATTTGAATCATTTGGACTAACCATAGATAAATAAGCAGATTTACCTGGAGAAAAGAGAGAATGCTGAAAAGGGTCACGTCAAAGAAAGTTTAGCAAAGTATTCAGACAGATAAAAAGACAAACGAGTAACTTAAGGGGGAGCATCAAGCACGGATCAAAGGGATATTCTTAGACTGTTATCTATGGAATTTTTAAAGATAAATGGCTATATATCTCGACTAATAAATATTTTTATATATTCTATATTTATTTATTGGGTGCTGCTATATACAATTGTGAATAATTTCTAAACATTATCAAAGTTCTATTTAATAATCTTTCAAAATATTATTTATATTATTTTTCAATTATTTATAATAGAATGTTGAATATTGAAATATAATTAAACCTAGTTTGTCTAAAATTATGAAGGGTAATCTTGTCGTAAAAATTTATCCCATTGCGTGTAAAAATTTAATGCAACTCTATATACTTAGCTTTATGTTATATTTTAATATTTTGTTTGTTTGTTTATGAGTTTCTTGCTTTAGATCTTTTTTTTTTCTTTGATAAGAAGACTTAATTCTTTAGACCATTAAAGTATAGATGAATCATAGTATTCATTCTTCAATTTTTCGCGCCAATTACCATTTAAAATCCAATTTTTAAAGTGTCTCATTCAATCGTTCAGCTTAGCAATTAGCCAAAATTTATATGATCTTTAAAGCGGTACCCCTCGGGCATGTGACTGCTTGTGGAAAGGCCTCTTCAGAAGGATATTTTTTAATCCATGCAAAAAATCATTTTAAAACCTCCATTCCAGCAACGGGAAACACTATACACACCATCGAATATTGTTTTTTTATGAGTGAAAGTAATATTTGGCCTTGATTGAAACTTCCTCAATTTCTCCACTTACAATAAGGGGCAAAATAGTATTTTTACTTCTAAAAAAATATTGGTATGTGGTGTATATAATAATTCACTCAGTAACATCGAGGGTTTTACTCCTATGCTAACACTAATATGTTTCTAACCAAAGTTGTTAATAACGTTTAGCGGCTCATAGGGGCGAAACTCCAAAAATTATAGCGGTGTCGCGGTATAGCGTAGCAGTACTTTTTCGTAGTTTCATGTATGACACGAAATTTAAATTAATATTACAATTTTAATACTGAAAGGCTTCCTTTAATGTTAAATTAATATTTTTATTAATTAATGTTACTTTATAAATAAATAAATTATTTAAGTTAATCAAAAATAATATTAATTTGATTTAACATGTTGACTTTGTGGGTCCAAAATGTTAGTCTTGAATAGATGGTCCAAAATTAATAATTGTACATTAAAAAAATCAGCCTAATCCAGCCCAACTAACAGAAGCCCATTATAAAAGTTTAAGGTAAAATCAATTTTCTTCCCCTTCTTCTTCCTTGTTCTCTTCTATTTGCAGTCAAACAGTAACTTCAGTATACCCCCATGAAGCAATAGATCCCTAGTTAAAAAGCTGAACTCTGAAAATCGCGTTATAGCGCTGCTACTGCAACACCGCTATAGCTGCCCATGGCGAATATAGCTGATTTTTTTCAAAGGAGTCACCACTATACCATTCATAGCGTCCTTCAAACTGCTATTCTCCATATGGCGTCGATATTCTAACTTTGAAGATTGCTAACTTGTGCTAAATTTATATATGTTGTGGGTTGATCATTAGAGTTAGTGCAGGTTGATCGGGGGGCAATTCTCGATCGGAGGGTAATCAATGTTGACCAACGTTAACGTCAGCATGAAATTCGTAAATGTATCAGGAAGTATATTTGTACTCATATCGTAATGTGCGTTTAATGCTACTACTGTCACAATATACAAAATTTTTTGACGTTAAGGAGTATATTTGTAATTTTATTTTTAAATTCGTTCACAGAATACGTAGTAATAAATGTATATTAAAAACTTTAAAATAAATTAAAGAAAAAAAAAGTTAATAAAGTTAATGGAAGCGTCTAACATCGACCCCACAATGAACCAAATTTTTACTGCTAGAACAAACTCTAATTAACATTTCAAATTTTTCCGAAATTAATGATTAATAAATTTTTTTTCCCACTAACGATAGAAATTACAAATTAATAAGATGAACTAATTAAAATTAAAAGTAAAGCTACGAACACCAAAACCCAACAAATTGGGTTAAGAATATGAGTTGCGAAGAACTCGAATCCGAAATCAGGGGCAAATTGTTGGTTGTGGTGTGAGATGAGAATCGACGTCAAACAAGTAGATAGTTGCCTTTTTTTTTTACCCATCAAAAGATCTAACTTTCCTTTTAGTTACAAGTACTGTAACGTCCCAAGCTTACCGATTATGCGTTATTAGTTGAGGTCAAAAGCGAGAACTATGGCTGGAGTTTTTATGAGGCGAGCTTAGAAAAAGATCGTGCTAACTTTTGTATGAATAGTACCAATCAATCATATCAAACTTATCGCGTCATTTCGCTTTAATTTGATCGGGAATTAGTAGCCTGCCTGACCCAGAGCCAAATAAGCAATTCACTATTTTAATAATTCTTGAAGTAAGGGAGTGTCGAATCGAATGGCCAGGCGATCACGATATTTTATTAAATAGTTGGTCGAAAATGTTTTTATTGATAGTTAAGAATTAGAACTAGCTTTGTAAAATATAATGACATGCAATGAATTTTAACTCAATCCCAAGAGTATTATCGAGTTTCTCTTTATAGGTTAGATAATTGCAATATATATATATATATGAAAAGGAGCGAAAAAAGCCTGATTGTATATGACGTGCGTAGAAATAATAAAAAAAGAAAGGAGCGAGAGCCACAGTGTGTTGTGAGTATGGAATTAGGGATGGACCAAAAATAATATTATCTTAAGAGAGTTTGTTGCATATTGATAGTTGAGAGTCTAGCTAACTTTTAAAAATAATGTCATTAAAATTTCCTTCAATCTCGATTATTAATTTATTGAGTTTCTATAGTTTGATAATTGCAAAAAAAAAATATATATGAAAAGGAACAAAAAAGAACATTCGCATGATCATGTAAAATTGAAATAATGAAAAAGCGAAAAAAGAAACTTGAGTATTAATTTGCTTTTTATCAGTAAAGGCAGGCCAAAAATATTATAGTTTATTAATAATCAGTAATGCGTAAATGCAAGCTTTGCTCCCTTATTATTAAAAAATATTGTATTTTACTTTTGTCTCATTCGTAAGAGGATGAAATCTTAGCTATACGGATTAAAATATTCAAATTAAAGAAGAAAAAATGACTCAAATACATTTAATGTTTAGGGATATATTAGGAAAAAAAGTATAAAAGTGCATAGAAAATGTAAAATGATAAGTAAAGAAAAAAATTTGATAGAATGACAGTATTAAAAATCGGAGGAGTACATGTTACTAATAGTATCTAACAGAAATTCCAATGATACAAATCTTGTCACAGTTCTTGGTGAAAATTACTTTGACAAGAGTTATTGATGATGCCGATATTATCATTGAAGAATCCCTTTTGAATAATGCTTACTTTAGTTTATTTACGAGATCACAATCAACGCATATTTTTCCGTCTACAGTTCCTACTATTGTGTAATAAAAGTTAGAAAAAAAAAAAAAAATTCGTTAAAGCGGTTGGATCCGGGGTAGTATAATTTTTTTCGATGATAATATTATTTAAGTAAATTTTTTGAAAGCGAATTTATAATTTAGTAGTGTTGCCATGGGCCGAATTTTATCTTTGAAATCGGGTTAGAGTGAGATTTAAGTATGATAAAGATACTTAAAGCCGAGCAGGACTTCAATTTTATAAATATCTCTCTTTTCTGAGAAACACATCATAAATGGCTTAACCCTTGCGTTTGCGTCTTGTTCCATTTTGAAGATACTTCCTCTCCCTCCCACTTGAACATTTTTAAGTTTCTGTGATTGTCGGCTGGCTTCCAAGCGTTTGTAGAATATTGTTCTTCGTCATTCTCTTCGAGTTAAGGTAAGAAATTTCAAGTCTTTGAGAGATATTTCTTGGGTTTTGAGATAGTTGACTTTAGTTGACTTTTTTACATGAGTGAATTTTATGATAAATCTTAGTTGGTTATGGGTTCTACTGTATATAAGTAATTCATGATTTAGGGGTTGTTTGAGGCGTTATGAGGTCGGGGTTGACTTTTTAGGTTTTCGTTGACTTTTTAAGGTTGATATTTTTCTAAAACTTTTAAATGTGTAGGAGGTTATATTGGGACTTAGCAATATGGTTGTTATGATGTTAAATTGGTGATTTAAAATTTATTAAAAGGGTGTTATGTTGAAAGGTGAAAATTCAATTGAGTTATAATTGATATTTCGGAGTATAGATTGTTAATTATGGACTTGATGATTAATTAGAATGACTTATAAGTTGATTTGTAGTGAGAAAGTGATAAGATGGAATTTAGCGGGGGATCGATTGGGTTGTGTCCGATGGGATTATAATTCGATAGTTTATCCGTCAAGTTAGACCATTTAGAAATAGTTCCCCTAAGAATTGGTTATGTATCCTCTAGAACGCCGGTATAGTAATAGGTTTTGATCATACTTTCTGGGTATTTTGTTAGGCGTTGATCGTGGAAAAGGGCAGTTACACTTAATTGTCTTTCGCCGAAGGTTTTGCGGTACAGCTAGCCGAGGAGGTGAGTACTTTATCTGGCGGGTATTCTTTCGTCTTCGCGATTTGTGATATACATGTTATTGTATTATGATTATGTGAGAATGATGTACATACTATTGTATTATGATTATGAGAGTGATATACATGTAATTGTTGTGTTATGTAGATTTGTGTTTTAAGTCTTTGAAGATTCTTTGAGTAAATACTTGACTTGAACTCCCAACTTATATTACGAATTACATGGCGCCAGCGGCACTATTTATATTATGGCCTTGTCGGCACTTTTGATATGTTTGTGAGCTGCTTGTCGGCCGGTGTGATTGATTCACGATTGTGGGATGTTTTTAAATTTGTGTCTTTATATAATGTTTAGGAGTAGAGTAGTTGTTTGGGTTATTAAAACGAGTTTGAGGCCTTGAGTATCGAGGGGGTGACCACATAGTTGGGATTACTAGGGATTAGGTGGCTCTCTAACCCCCAAGCTGCGGGATATGTGGCCTTTATTATTTTATCTTACGGTATAGCGTCAGTTTAGCGCTTATCTTGTTATAAAAGGCGGTATATTCTCTTTTTTATTTGGTCAGCTTTCTTGTGTGCATTGTCGGTGTGGCCATACTCTGACAAGCGTGCGGTTTGGCCCTTATACTTCGGTATAAGAGCGGTATGAGTCTTTTGTCGAGAGAGAGCTTTTCTTTACGTAATGCGTTATCGATGTGGCCACATACTGATAGCGTGCGGTTTGGCCTTATACTTGGTATAAGAGCGGAGGGTGTTTATTAGCGGTTGATCCCAAATTTCCTGAGGTAAGCGGATTAGTATATCTTGGCATTAGAGAGAGGTTAGTATACTTGTGGAGATATGAGAGATAGAGGTGATGACTAGATTTATAATAGTGATGTTGAGTCTGTGATTTCATTTGGGTGATTATGTGTTTTATTGAGACACTTACATTATATCTTGCGTGTATGCGAGACGCTGCGAAACCTCATTGTATGACTGATTAAATAGTCTGGATATATGTATATTATTCATATTTGACTATTAAAATTAAATTTATACCGTTTAGTTAGTAAGTTATTTTTTGTATTAAGTTTATTTAGCTTCGCGAACACCTTTCGCTACGGGCGGCATTTTCATTTGTGCGGGTTGACGGTGGCTAGTTGAGCCAAGAGAATTTGTTGGAGATTTGTTCAGTGGCTAGGTGGCTTGTCGGTGGTAAAATGCCATTTTGATGTGTTGTCAGCTTCGGTTTTCATTGTTGTATTTCCTTTTGAAATCTTAGCCTTGTCATTGTTAGTCATTACATGTTCCGAGTCTGATGCGTATCATCTAACCTTGCCAGGCATTACTTTATTTTGGGACATGTTTGTGTATATATATATATATGGGTTGATCATTTCGATATCGGTGATGGATTATAAGAATTTTAAAAATTTTTGAAACTTAATTGTGATCACATTTTTGGATGAAGCAATTGTGTTTTAAGCGAGGTAGATCCATCGGTTTGGTATTTCTACGGTGTTCAGTTTTAATGACTCTGCTTTCGGGCGCGACACGAGATTACATATTATTTCCTTCATCCCTAAGTGTTGGGAATTTTTTTTTATCCCTTTTAGAAATATCAAATTAGAATATTATTTTGACATATCGTGTGAATAAGAATAGAAAGAAAATTTGAATTTGATGTAAAAATAAATGAGACTAACAAATAAGGATGAAGAGAGTGTATTGAATAGTTTGGTTCGAAAAACTTGAAAGTTCTATTCGATTCGAATAGTTTGAGATTCGAAAAGTTCGATTCATAATTCAATTACAGCGATTAATTCAGCGTTTACTCAAAAGCTAAAATTGGGTTCGATCAAACCGTATCAAACGTATCAGCTCAACCCTTAACTCCTACCATCCTAAACCATTTGATAGTTATCATTCATTTCACTGAAAAAACACTTAAAAAGGGCTTACTTAGACAACACATATAAGCGTAGCTAAGAAATGACAGGCGACTCGGCATGAGTGCCGTCTAAGTTAACTGTAGGCTTGTGATGCGAAGCTTATAGGCGTCCAAATTTAACACTTAGATTGCGCTTTTACAAATGCCATCGAAGTTAAAATAAGTAAAAGCCTATAAGACCTAATGCATTGCTATATCAACTGAGTACTACTCTAATACCTCATCAGCGAATTAAGTCGCACGCCCAACTCCCCCTACTACTACTGCCTCCTTTGCCATCAACTATCTTATCAAATTAAATTTTCAATAATGGTAACTAATACTATTAATCTAAATTACTCAATTAATTGTTCACACTTCAAAACCCAAAAAAACTAAATTGCTCAATCAATTGACCAACTCCCCAACTATCGTATGCCCACCTCGCTCGCCCAAATCCACACCATGGTATTTCCGGCGACTCCGGCAGCACTCTCCCGGAGATAACTTAAATTAGATTTTTTTGTTTGAAATTAAATGATTTTTTTATAAATATATGAGGCGCAATGAATTATGTTTGTCCTTCACACCTATTAGCTTATTTTGCTATATATTAAATGAATAATTAGATTTTATGGTTAAAGTTTCAATTTTTATATGTTATAATTGATTAAAAATGTGATATTTTTCTAATTAATCGAATGATATATTTAAAGGAATCCCAATTTTATGTTTATAATTGAAAAGAAAAAAGTGTGATATTTCCCTTTGTTGTTGGTACATAGCATTCATAATAAAAATAAGCAAAATCTGGCTAAAGATCGGGCAAATGTATAATAATAGCAGTGCAGCTTATATACAATATAATTCATACCCACGTATGATTCTGAGTACTTACAAATGCGGCGAGATAGCAGTGAACTTTCAATATCCAGAATCACCATTGAATCCTTGGCGCCTGAAGTAAAAATGCCTCGGGTTAGTAAAATGCAAAGGCGGTTGAATCACGCGATTGGACTTGCCTAAAGAATCTGGCTTGGTGGACAAAAATTTGAGTCAAAACTTTGACTCAAAACCCAACAGGAGAGAGGGAGGGGGCAGCAAAAATATAGGGAGAAGATGGGGAAATAGAAATTCTTGGGTTTTTCATTTCATTTTTCCTTATAGTCCCTCTTGCTTTCGATCGAATAATTTGACTTCGTTTGATAAATAGTTAACCCGTTAAAGCGAGTAATTAACTTGAAGTTACAAAATGAGCTTCTGTTGGAAGTGCATAACTAATTCATATAAAAACATGAACAAATGCAACCAAGATCACATATAAAAATGTATAATAAAAAGAATTATAATAAAACATACATACAGAAGTATTTTCATATGAATACGAGAATGCTGTCTGTAGGATAACGATGAACTTTTCAATCTCCCAAAGCCTCCTTCAAATCCATCACCTCAAGTGATGAAATGCACCTCCAGTTAGTCGTACACCAAAAGCGGTTGAATCAGCGATTGGATTTGCTAGGAATTGCAGTGATTGGGCAGAATTTGAATCAAAACGTGACTCAAAAACTAGAGAGAATATAGGGGAGAGCCTTTTGAGGTGGAGGAGAGGATGAAATGAAAATTAGGTTTTTAAATTTTAAATGCTTTTCCTATATAGTCTCTTTCTAATTTCGCTAGAATATGCTTCGACTCGTTTGACTGTAAGCTAACTCGTTAAACCGTTAACTAACTTATTAATTTGTGTAAGTAACTTAACTTAGGTACTAATGAGCTTTCTCGTTAAAGCCGTCAATTGAGGCTTACAAGTTAATTGATTTAGTTTTATTAAATTTGTATTTTTACGTGCTCGATGTAAAACTACCGATTAGGTATCTCGTTGTTTCTAATCAACTACCAATTTAACAATCTGATTTAATTCCATACATGGAATATAACTCAACATCATTGTATGTTTGTGACATTCTGCGCTCAGATAATATTAGTTGTATAATAATATAATTGACCATTATGATTATTATATCGGGTTATGCGTGAATCATGATAAATGGCAGCGTGGCCAATATGAGTTCCATTTAGTATTTACAATTTACTATTTATTGAACACTTAGTTTGAGTAATCTCATTTTAACTAAAACTAGTAAAATGAATTATTCTGACAATTGTAACCACTTGGGCATAATTATGAAATCAAAATACTCTGAATTCCGATACTTCCCACTCGTTAAACTGTTAGAATCTAGTATGAATTTCATTTGTGATAAAACACCAAATTCATACATCACAGATCCTCAAAATTGATATAAAATTAATCTAAAATTAATATAATGACTTATATGAATACGAGTACTTGGAGATGCCGGTAGTCTATCTCCAAATCTTTCCACAGTACTCGTTTGAATTCCATCATTGAGCACTTCAAATGTAAGTGCCTCTAGTTGGTCCACACCCGAGGGAGAGTTTGAATCCTACATTTGTACGCTAGAGCATAGATTGAATTGGATGAAAAATCAAAGAGAATAATTTCAATTCTTTACTTGGTGTTATTCGACCATATGAGAGGAAGAGGGCGAGGCTAAGTTTTTTAATCGGTATTCTTATGAAACCTAAATGATAAGGATCCCTTATATAGTGGTACATCATTTAGTCTAAAAACAACGAGCGGTTAATGGCCCAGGCTTCGTTTGATTTAATTAAACCGTTAAGTAAAATCAAATACTAACAAGTTGTTAATAGTAACTAACGAGTTGCTAACAAAACTCGACTAACTATCGAATTAATTTAATTGACTGGTAGGTAATTCGGGTTCGTTATATATGTTACATTATCAATGATAGCAAAATTCCCAATTAAAGTATCCGTTGATTCTGATCAACTCTCAATTTAACAAATGTAGTTTAATTTCATACATGAAATATAATTCAAAGTCATTTGTATGTATTGTGACCGAAATTTCCGAATATTAGTAAGTTGTATAATAATAATAATCGACCAATTACTATTATTATAACGATTAATGGTAAGATCTAGCAATCACTCATAACCCTTAAATTATCCTTGAGAATCCGCACTAATGTGCTGGTAAGGTGAACACTTTAAAGTTCGATAATCCGCGATTTAACCAACCCGGTAAAATGGAATTGATACGCAATTAACCCTTAAAAAGCATAATAAAGGGAATCAATTTTCATTGATTTCAACAAAACTCATCAATTGAAATAACCATTTGGTGATTTGGTTTTATCCGATTTTTTGTTTTACATTATCCAATATAAAACTGCCGATTGGTGTCTCGTTAATTTTAATTAGCTCCCAATATAACAATCTCTATTTAATTCCATACATGGAATACTAACTTCAGCGATCATTGTATGTGTGTGATCTTGAGCTCGAGATAATATTAGCGTATAATAATATAATTGACGCTAAAATTATGATTGTATATAGGTTATGCGTAGTCTAGCAATGGCATAACCCGTATTATCGTGAGTTCCATTATAATGTTACAATTACTATTTATTTAACACTTAGTTTTGAAGCCAATCTCATTTAACTAAAACTAATGAAATGAATTATTTACAACAATTATCATGGCATAATTCCTTAAATCAAAATGCGATTTCCAACATCCGAGCATAGTCTATTCATTTCACATTTTGACTTCTTGAATTGTGAGCATAGTTATTGAAATTGGGTTTTATTTGTTGTGTTTGTATGATTATTGTTGGATTTAGATTGTGAAATTACGAATTTGGGGTTGTTTTTATTGATTAGAGTAGGTTTGATTTGAGCATAATTCTTGAACCTTATAGTTTGTTTGATTATTTGTTTTTTGTTGTTTCTGTTTTTTTATTTTTGATTGAGATTGTTAAATTGGGTTGTTATTAATGGATCATTAGAGTAGTTTTTTTTATGAGTTTTTGTTTTGTTTTGTTTTGTTTTTGTAAAGTGAAGTAATTTATCAAATCCTTCAACCTCATAGTTAGCTACTTTTTATAGTTTATGTATGTTTATTGTTGATTGAAATTGTGAAATTGGGGATTTGGGTGGTTATTGATA
Source organism: Lithospermum erythrorhizon (assembly GCA_019722365.1). Taxonomy (NCBI): domain Eukaryota; kingdom Viridiplantae; phylum Streptophyta; class Magnoliopsida; order Boraginales; family Boraginaceae; genus Lithospermum; species Lithospermum erythrorhizon. The sequence goes on from JADFUC010002245.1 coordinate 29,286, forward strand.
GATTATTAGAGTAGTTTTGATGGGTTTTCGATTTTTTGTTTTGTTTTTGTTTAAGGAAAGTTCAAGCCCTTTCTCCATCTAAAGGTTGGCTATTTGAAAAAATTAGATGGTTGATTTTTTATTTTTTTATTATCTCAAGTTATTTTTGTATTGATTGTATAGTGTATTTTGTACTATACATGGTCTAGACTTAATTTACTATTGACATAACAATCGTGACTCAGATCGAAGTTATTTGGGAATCAACATCGCAAAGTTTGTCGATTTTGACAATTGGAAATCAAATTAGATAATCTTTTTGAAACGGGAATAAAAAATAGGTATGATGAAAATCTAAGTTACAAACCTTATATAAGTACAAATTTATCATCGATACCATTTGTCTTCCCTTTTTATACTTCGATCACGGTCACTCGTAAAGATGTTCATACGTTTTCAATCAGGTTGATTAAAGATCCGCCAAAATTTGTTCGTTAGGTAATTGTTCAAGCATTATGCTTAATCATTAAAAGCTTAAAGGTTCGACACTTTGTTGTTTAGAACTAAGTACGACACTTTCAGCGTATACAAACCTAATAATATTCGGTAGGGTTCGGTTTGTTTACATCCTAGTAAAAACATACAATTTGGGACCTGAGTTTTTCTGATGGTAAATTGAAACAATGACGATTGAGTCATCATAATAGACTACTAGTGACATTCTTGCGACATGTCCCCGGGACATGTTAGACCGTGTCTGATAAGGTTGTTGAAAAAGAAATCAACATGCTAAACCATTGCAAATGGTTCTTTGGGCCACGAGTTGAGGGTGAATTAAATCTATAAAGTTTCTTCAACATGTTGAATAGTGTGAGTGGGACAGTCACGCCGGGGAAAGCAGCGTTGGGCGAGTACTCGCCTGGCCCCGGCAGCTTGGCGCATGAAGAAGTGGCTGAGGAAATAGTGGGATAAGGTGACACGTGGCGGAGTTTGATTGGTTGGTTTGATTTTCAGATTTCTTATCTCATCTCAATTATTTGGGATCAATTATTTGATAATAAATTAATTTTTTACCAAAATTCATCATTTTTTTTTCTATAAATAGAGACTTCTCTCATTCAATTTGGGTATAAAAAAATCATCCATTTTCAATATAATTATTATATTATCCTTTAGTAAACTCTTGTTTTTAATCTTTCATTATATTTTTAGTAAAATGGATCCTAATAATAATCATTTCAATACTCAAAATTCGACTAATTACCCTTTTAACTATCAAAATCCCAATAATTATCAATTTGATAATCAATCTTCAAACCAACCACGTCCTCAAAATATCCCGAATTTCGGGTTTCCACCAAATTTTCCAAATTTCAATATGCCTTCAGGTGTACCAAATTATCATCCATATTATGCATCGATGATGCAATATTCCTCGAAACCGCCTCCCTTATAATCACGCCCACATGCCGGTGGGGAGAAAATGTTCCAAATATTGGACCAACAGAATTTCCTGCATTTTCCACACAAATGTCACTTGGTAATATGAGCGGTGGTAATGAAGATACTCCAATTGTGGAGGATTCGACGAACGTTCGAAAGAAAAGTTCCAAATGGACCACTGAACAAAATTTGGTGCTACTTAGTGGCTGGATTAAATATGGAACAGATAGTGTTGTTGGAAGAAATCAGAAAAGTGAAGCATATTGGGGTAAAATTGCTGATTATTGTAATGAGCATTGTTCATTCGAGACTCCACGCGATGGAACTGCCTGCAGAAATCATTTTAACTACATCAACAAAATATTGGGCAAATGGACAGGCGCTTATGATAACGCTAAACGTATGAAACAAAGCGGTTGGTCGGAGAATGATATATTGACAAAAGCACATGAACTATATAAAAGTGGTAAGAATGGTAATTTTAATTTGATGTCGAATGGCCGGCGTCGGAATAAACCGCGTTACGGACGTCGAGGTTTGGAGAAATCTTGGTAGCGGTGGATCCAAAAGAGCACATGAGGTGATCTTTGGAGACTTCAATCTTGTCGAATCCGTTGCTTGTCAATGGGAAGGGGTAACTAAAAATGGCAAAAGAAGGGCAAGAGGGTGGAGCTTTGGAAGGGAGTAACCGAACTTGGAATGAATTTAAACAATACAAGACAAATAGTTTTGAACAATTGGACAAATTAGCCTCAAAACAAGAGGGAGGTAATCAAAGTAAGAAGGCGGAAATGTTCATGTGAAGCTAAGTGAAGTAGCGTCTACGATGACCCGGAGCCAACGACTTGCGGAAAATTGGTTCCTTAATTGTTTGGGTGAAGTAGTTGTCAATGTTTGTTTTCTGTTTTGTGTGTTTTTCTGCTTTGATGTGTGTTTTTCTGCTTTGCTATGTGTGTTTTAGGCTTTCGTGTATGTTTTCAATGTTGGTGTAAGTTTTTCTGCTTTGATGTACGTTTTTTCAGTTTCAATAAAACTAGTTTCGTATTTTTTAGTTAACTCAATTTAATTATTGCATTGGAGTCCGTCGATATCAACCACTCAACCAAAGCGAGATCCTATCAGAATTAGCTTCGATTTAATTCCACTTGCCCAGGTCATAGATATCAAACACTCGACAGTAGATCCTATCTTGTTAACTCAGATTTAGTTCTTATCTTGAGTCCAGGTAGTTTCAACCACTTTCGACCAAAGCGGATCATGAGAGTCCATCGATTTAGTCACTTGACTTCTTATAAATAGCAGCTTCGTTTATACTCTACGACTCGCTTTCAGAAGCCTACGTATTATTACAAAATCTTATTCTTCCTACTTACATATTTTTTCGTGAAATTCAATGGAATCCGATTTGACTTTTCTTTTTATATAAAACATACAAAGCTGTCCCGAAATTGAGGAGAATATATCCTCAATTTATTTAATAATGCAAAAGCAGACAAAATATTAGAAACGATTCATCTAAATAGTAAGAGAAAATATTTCAATAGAGATCATCAAAGCGGCGAACCAGATTGATTGTGACTACTTTTCAATGAACACATGGCGAGACAATGTTTCATCGGCGATTTGGATGCGAAAACATATTTTTCCGCTAAATCGTTGGGGACCTTTCAAATATTGACAACTCACTTAGCCCCAAAGAGTTGATGGTGCCCGACAAAGAGGTATACGTTAGCCAAATGTGCAGCGGCCATGCGAGATGTTAGCATATGGCCGACTCGGCCCGATCGCATTAGATAGATACATCAGAAACCAGGAGTCTTACAAAGCGTTGGAGTGTTTACGTAGATTTTTGCAAGGAATCATTACAATTGTATGAGAGCGAAATTAATCTTGAGAACGAAGATGACCTACAAAGAATCGCAAGTTAGTGAGATGAGAGGGTTCCACGGGAATAATCGAGTGGTATTATTGTCATTCGGAATGAAGAACTCTGAGCAGGAAGGATTATTACTATAGGGGATAAATGAACCCACCGTTATTTATTCTTTGAAGCCGATTTTCATGATTTGTGGATCGCGTGCCTTTTTGTGATGTCAGGCATTGAGAGCGATATAAGCGTTCTAGACCGGTCCGCGGATTGTTTGATAAGCCGTTGAACAAAATACTCAAAAATTGAACTTAACGCAGCTGATCAGCACGCCTTGTAATGTAAGCGTACTATCTTGGTGAGGGGAGAAGCCATACCTGGCTTTATCAACTTTACGTCAAATCGAATTCTGGCTTCGCCGAGGTGAATCGGATAAGTTGTTTGCAAAATATCGGGAGAGGATGTCAAAGGACATTGAATGTGCGTTTGGAGTGCTTGAAACTCGATTTAAAATCATCCGTGAACTTGACTAGATTGTGGGACATAAGCGATTTGTGATGTGAGATACATATGCTCGACATTGAATGGGTGCCAGTCAGTGAACAAGTGGGTCTAGTACGCATGACCATTCTCGACGGTCTTTACCCGACATTTGAAAATCATGTCGTGCTAGATGCGAGATTGCGTGATGCAAATGTACATCCACCCAATTACAACGGGGATCTAGTCAGTACATATGGAATAAGTCGAGATGTTTCATAATTAAATATTTTTTTAAGAGTCTTGTTGTGTATTTTAGAGTTTTTTATTGTAGTGTCGTCGATTATATTGTACCGTGTAAGTTATTTTATTTCATTAGTTATACCGCGTGGTTGCTTATTGTACTACATTTCATTGTTTGTAACTTTTCTTTGTTTTAATAGTTATTATTTTCAATTCTTGTGTTTATTTGTATTTCAATTATTGTGTTTATTTATTTACAAAAAATTAATTAGGAATATGAGATAAAAAAATTATTTAAATAAATATTTATAAAAATTTCATTTTAAAAATATCAAAAATAATTTATTTAAGTGTTAATTATTAGCACATTTAATTATAAATGATAATTATTATAATTATTTAATCATAAAAATAAAAAATATAGAAGTAGAAATGGGAATAGTAGACAGAATAAAAGTGGTGGGGTAGGGTGTTTCAGTACATTAAACAAAACTATTGTAGGTGTAAAATTTGAATGAGTGTTGAATTATTATGTGGAAGAAGAAGATGATGTGGAGTGTTAAGAATTAAAAAGTAGGTGTCGAGATGTTTTGCCGTTAGACCAACTTCTGATCACATGTATTGAATAATAAGATTGACATGTTGAAAAAAAAAAAATGAAGTGTAATGGGGTAGTTGAAAAATGAGTTTAAGTGATGTGGATTAAATTAGATAATTTTTTTAAATTTGTTGATGTGTGTTGGTGTTGCTGTGGCCGGAACACGATGTCGCCCAGCGGCCCAGCCCTTAGCGTCGGTGGCGTATCATATACCACCAGGGCAGCGTTATCGCGAGAGGAGAGGCTGCATGTCGCGTTTTGATTATTTGGATTCATTTAATTTTTAATAAAATCTCAATTGACCCCCGGATCAATTATTTGATAACAAATTATTTTTTAATTTTTTACCAAAATTTATCATTTTTTTATCTATAAATAGAGAGACCACTCTCGTTCAATTTTGGATATAAAAAAAATCACATTTTTTCAATATAATTATTATATTATCTTTTCTTAAACTCTTGTTTTTTAATCTTTAAATATCTTTTTTAGTGAAATGGATCACAATAATAATGATTTCAATAATCGAAATGGGTAATTCACATTTTTAATTGTTGTAAGCTCTTTGTTTAATAGTTATTATTTTCGATTCTTGTATTTCTTATTTATAAAAATTAGTAAAAAATATGAGATCAAAAAAGAAATTATTTTAAATAAATATTTATATAATTTTTCATTTTTAAAAAACTCAAAAATAATTTATTTACGTGTTAATTATTCTTATTTAGTATAAATGAAATGAATTTTATAATTATTTAATCATAAAAACCTTCAAATATAAGTAAATAAGAATATTAGATAAAAGTGGTGGGGTAGGGTGCTAAAAATTTTTGACTAAACAAGCCTTGTAGTATGTAAAATTTAGTGGAGTGTTGAATTATTATGTGGAAGAGAGAGAGAAAATAATGTAAGTGTTGAAAATTGAAAAGAGGATGTTGAAATTTTTTAGCATTGTAGATAGTCTTCTGTGATTAACTTTTGAGCAGTAAGTAGGATTACTGAAATTATACAGTAACATCTAATCTGGGACACATTTTATAATGATAAAACTTTTGAATGGACTGTGGAATTATGATAGTTGTGACTATGCTGGTTAACGAGTTCCAACGAACATATAGTTACTTTATCAAATCGGATAATTATTTGATTGTTTTGGGTAACAAGTAAGAAATTTTTAGTCCATTGCGACTTGATTGACTTTTGGACCGGTTTCGAGTCTATTATTTTCGATCGAGTACCGAATGAGTATTGGATTACATATTAGGTACACAACATTAGTAATAAATTATTCAAATAAAATATTGGTGTTTTGAAATATACATTATTATGGAGTATTTTTTTAAAAGTAATACTCGATCCAACTCACTAAACTTTCAATGGAATCTCGAGTCGTCTATCGAATGGAATATTCAATTCACATCACTACTTGTGAGTTGTGACGTCTAATCTATGGGGCACATTTTAGAATGAGTAACCTATGAATAGTGACATGGTGGAATAATCATACTTGTGACATCAAATCTGGAACACATTTTACAATTTATTACTGTTCTCTTGGAAGTGACGCTTTGAGGGAGACACTCAGCTCAGTTCGTGGGAGTTCAGGTTATTGTATCGGACGTTGTTAGTTTTGGCCGTCAATTGGTTTTTGTTTTTAATTTATTTAGTTATTATCTATTTTCCTTCTTCTTCTTTTTTAACGAGGACCCGCAATTACTATTTTTTGAGTATGCACCGAATAAATCTTGAGCTGGCGCCATACTAGGGAACTCTTGAGTGACAGGCTCGATCAAGAAAGTGTTGGTAGGGAGAATCGAACTCATGCTCACAAACTCACTTACTCTACCAACTTGGCCATCCTTACGGATTTATTACCTATTTTCCTATTGTGTTGTTAATATGACATTATGATTAAACTACGCTATATTGAAGTGTCTTACTATCTTTGCAACATTTTTAGTTATTTTTGTTGTGTTGTTGTATGTTTGATCGTCATCAACCCGTGACCCTTTAGTGGTTCGGTTTTGGGAGTGTTATTTGAGACTAGGAAACAGGTATTTTCGATTGTTGGTTTGGTATGACCGCGTACTTCCAACTAGTTTGAAATCACTTGCCCTCACCTTGTATCCCGATACATTTTGAGGACCGTTTGGGAAGGAGACGGATTGATTGTTAAGTGAAACAAATTATCTCTACCCCATCTTGCCAACATTTGATTAACCAAAATCTGTGTCCTGCCTCAAATATTTTCTTTCCGAATATCGAATACTATTGAATTACATGTGGAGTCGGTTGATTTGAGAAGTACCTTGGCCACCTGTTAGGTTTTATGTCATGTTTTCATTTTGGTTGTATAACAAACAATATATGTTAGTTACATGTGAACCCCAAAATTCTCTCCATCTCTGAATTCAGTTTTTCTATATAACTGGAGAGGAGGGAACTTGAAGACTCACTTTCTCATATTATCTTTCTTCAAAAATATTTGAACACCCTCCAAAGAGAGGAATCTTTTCTATTTAATGGCTGCTGTAATGAAGAAGTACATTACTGCAGACGAGCTCAAGAATCATGATAAAGCAGGAGATCTCTGGATCTCCATTCAAGGGAAAGGCTATGATGTTTCAGATTGGGTTAAAGACCATCCAGGTGGGAACTTTCCTATAATGAGTCTTGCTTGTCAGGAGGTAACTGATGCATTTGATGCATTTCATCCTGCTTCCACTTGGAAGATTCTTGATCAGTTCTTCACTGGGTATTATCTTAAAGATTACCATGTTTCTGAGGTTTCCAAAGATTACAGAAAGCTTGTGCATGAGTTTTCTAAAATGGGCTTGTTTGGAAAAAAGGGCCATATTGAGTTTGTAACTTTGTGAAAAAAAGGGCCATATTGAGTTTGTAACTTTGTTCCTTTTAGCTATGCTGTTTCCTATGATTGTTTATGGGGTTTTGTTTTGTGAGGATATTTTGGTTCATTTGCTTTCCGGGAGTTTGCTGGGGATTCTCTTGTTGAGTTTTACACAATGAACGTATTCCAATTAACCGATTGCAAAGTTATATAGTAAATGGAAAGTTCCCAATTTGATCAACAACCATAATATTCAAATATATGACCCTAATTTTTTGTATCTAACGGCTAGTTCACTAATTCGAATAATTAAGCTTTGCATACAATAATTAAAGAACAACGATGATTGTTTGTGTTCAGTAATCACCTTCTCCACTAAGAATAGATCAGATTTATTAACTTGAATTGGAGGCCAGTGCGAAATGCTCCGTGAAAGTGGCGAGGAAGTTAACGGCTTTGATCACGATAATTGAGTGCCGTAGCAGTTTGGTCCCCGATATTGGCACAAATGTTGGACTTTGGTCCCCAAATTGATGGAGACGTTAAAGTTTAACGGTCAAACAAGTTTGGACTCCAATTTTGGGGCAAGTTCGCAATTTCATAAACTTTTGGGGCATATTTAATATTTTGGTGTCCCTCCTCACTTCCCACCAAAGCTCTCACGCCGTTTCCGTAGAGCTTGCAGAAACACAGCGATCTTTCTTCTCATCCATCATCATCAAACAAAATAGAAGCACGGCTCGTCATACTTTTCCGCCTCCGTATCCGTCGTTCATTATTGTTTTAAATTCGTGGAGTTCGAGTTGGAGCGGTTGTCGGATAATAAATTGGTGATTGGCATTTGTGGGCTTAATGGAGTTGAGGAATGAATTTCAATATTAAGGATGAAGTTCTCATTGAACTCCTTTTTATTGATGGCTGGTGATGGTGGTGGGCTGGGAAAGGGAACTGCATCGCCGATGGCGAGGGAAATGGGAGTGAGGTAAAGAGGAGAGAGGGAGAAAACTAAGAGAAATTAAAGACATGTCCAAAATTTCAATAAAACCTTAAATATGTCCCAAATTTTCAATAAAATATTAAATATGTCCCACAGGTTTATAAAATTTTAAACTTACCCCAATTGGAGTCGAGCTTAACTTTGACCCAGATTAAATTAAACAACGACTTTGTTAAATTGAGGAGGTGATTGTAATCATCAAATATTTTCAATCGGGAATTTTACATTGATAATGTAACATATCGGTGGATGAAGTGAATTAATTAACTTGTTAGTTTAATTAATTAAATAGTTAGTTGAGCTTATTAATAACTTGTTAGTAGTATTTTACTTAACGAGTTAGTTCGATTTAAACGAGTTGGGTCATTAACTATTCGGTTGGGCTTTAGGGCAAATAATAAGACCCTACTTAAGTGGGGATTTATTAGAATTTCATTTCATAACAAAAACCAAAAACCTAAGCCCCCCTCCCCTAGGTTTCGGTGCCTCCTTCTCCATAGAAGAGGCCGAACCACTTCAAGACAAGAATTGAAATTCTTGTCTTGATTTTAACATCAATCCACCGCACATTCTACCAAACTCTCAAGCGTTGGATTCAACCCTCACGGTGTGGACCAACTAAAGGGGCATTACCCGATTAAAATTCGGTGCTCAATTGGAATTCAAAGGAGGCTTCGTGAAAGTTTGTTGGTGACGTTTTCTGCTGCGTTGTAAGTTCTGATTTAATATATATGTATTATATATTTTGTAGTTCTGATTTTATGCAATTTAAATGATCTTGATATGCCTTTTTATTTAAGATTTAAACAAGTTTTGCATAGTAATTTTCATCATACTATTTAGTCATCGTTACATGGTTAAGACTTCAACCATGGTTGATATTTCAACCAAAGCGGTTGATATTCAACAAGATGTGTTATTCGTTCACGCGTTTACTCTGCTCCCCCTTTTTAAATATTAAATATATAAAGCCGCAATTGAATGTCGATCCATTTGCATAGATGGTGAATCAATCTGCGTTGAAATTCTCTTCGGAAGTCGCACAACCACACAAAAAAATGGTAGCATTAATTGTTTGACCGACTTTGAAAGCAAAGCCGTACCTATTGCAATCGCCGTCCGTCGAAGTCAACATCAAAATTTATTTTTCAATACTAACTATCCGCGATAACATCATTAATGTTTAACCAATGGCTCAAACAGCAATCTGAAACAAAACTTTTTGGCCCAAGAAGAAATGTACATAAATGCCCGGCTGACCCAAATCTTGTCATTATTACCAATCATGTTTTGGAAGTTCCAAATAGTGGAAGGCTCATTTTACCCATGGATAACCCATTTATCCATGGTACAAGCCCATAGGCAGGATGTACAAGAAATTTAAGTGTTCATGCAACGTCAACGGTACACGTTAGAAGGACGTAGTTCATTCTTTATAGTATTGATAACAGTTTTATTCCAATGTATAAACTTGTCTCACCTTACAAACGCAACTCACATGCTCGTGTTTTTTCGAAATGGAGTACAAAAAACACCTCTCCAAAAGATACTACAATTACTTACTAGTTTTTTTAGTTATCGTTCTAGTCTCAATTTTTTATTTCAAAATAATTGTCATTCTATCATAAAAAATTATAATTTTACATTGTCATTCTATCATAAAAAATTATAATTTTTATTTTTAATGTATTTTTTCTTATTACATTATTAATCAATTAATGATATAATTTCAATTAGTTTTCATTCTACATTTTTAATGTAATTTTTAACTAATTTTTTATTTCCTTAATTTATGAGTAAATAGCTAGGACGATAACTAAAAAAGAACGGAGAGATTATCAAATTAGACATAATAGAGCGTAGAATCCTCTATCACACATTTATGCACTTACATTATTTGTACATTTTTTCAAGTAACTCAAGTTTAGGGGTACTCGAGTTTGGGTTACAGGCTGAATAGGCAAACCCAAAGACAATCTAAACTCCAAACTTACTCGATCACTTCATTTAATCATTAATTAGTAGTAGTAGTAATGTATTAGTATCTCTGCCTTTTTTACTTGATATCTTAAACTTTGGCATAATTATTATATTAAAAAATATTTTTATTTTACTCCTATATTATTATTTAGCAAGAGGATAAACTAACTAGAGTTATTTAATTTATTGATTATTAAAAATTAATTCAATTAATTATTTATTATTTAAATATTGATCCCTCCATTGAAGTATATGTAAAATTTCGAATTTGTCCTTGAGTTTGTGGTTAAAGTGAAGTTAAATGCTTAGAAAAAATACTTTTTTGGATTCGGTGCCAAAGAGATCATTCAATTTTTATTTGAAATATTTGAAATATTTAAATACTTATTTGAAAGGTTCTCAATAGGTCAATTGCCTAGATGAAATTAAGCCTTGCCTTTTTTGTCATTTACTTTTTGTTTTTTATTTTCTTTTACATCATAAATAATTGCCTTAAATTTGTTTTTTTCACCCACCATTACTGGTTTCATGTATCATAATATAAATATCTTTGTAATATTTAATTATGATATTATGATTAGATTTTCATAAGCACAAATAGAATAAAAAACAACATATATAAGTATTAAAATTTTGAAATTGTTTTCGATTTCGTAACCAATCACCCACTAAACATGCCATTTTTCAAGTAAATTTAAAATCAATCAAAGTCCTCTGAAATCTCCAAATAAATGATGAAGAATATCAAACTGATTTTGTAACCAATCCCCCACTAAACATACAATTTTTAAAACAAATTTAAAATCAATCCAAATTCAAATCTTCAAATAAATGTTGAAAAATTATCAAACTAATTTCCATTTTATCCGGGAATATGTATGGAATACCATTTGTGTTATGGGCAGAAGCGGAGCTATGTGTGGGCGAGAGTAGGTCTTAGCCCACCAGGATTTTTTTCAAATGTTAATTTTGCCTTAAGTTTTAAAAAAAATGATACATTGATGTTACATATTTCACTAAAATTTAATAAATCTACATTATTTGGCTCATCCTAATTTAAAAGTTTAATTTTTTGTTTATATTTGGCCTATCCTATAATTAATTCTTGGCTCTGCCCCTGATTATGGGTATAGTGTCTATTAGTAATACTAAAATATCATTACATTTTTAATAATGGTATACACTAGTTTTGATTTTATAATAGCAATAGTTTTTATGATTAGTTATGGTATCTTGATATAAATACCTTTTGTGATTAGTTATGGTATCTTGATATAAATCTCTTTTATGATTAGAAAATTTCTTATATCTTGATATAAATACCTTTTATCTGTTAGTTATGGTATTATGATTAGTTCTCACCATAACACAAATAGAATAAAAAAGAACATATATAAGAATTAAAATTTAGAAACTAGTCAATAAAATTCCAACTAAAAAATAAATTTTGAAATTGCTTTTGATTTTGTAACCAATCACCCACTAAACATGCTATTTTTCAAGCAAATTTAAAATCAACCAAAATACTCTCAAATATTCAAATAAATGGTAAAAATATCAAACTAATTTTCATTTTATCTATGAATATGTATGGATATCATTTGTGTTATGGGTATGTTATGTATCAACAATATTAAAATACCATTATATTTTTAATAATGGTATGCACCAGTTTTCAGAAAAAAGTCTTATTAATTTGATTTTATAATAGTAATAGTTTTTATTTCTAAATATATTAAGAATACCATAATAATATGGTATTTTTCTTACATAAGAAATTGTGAAAAATTATATGTGATTATATATACAATATCATTTCTCATATGTGTATAGTATGTAGCAGTAGTAATGAAATATCATCATCTTTTTGACAACGATATTGCATTAGTTTTATTAATGGTATCAACAGGACTATGTGAGATAATTGTACAAATAGAATAAAGAAACAACATATAGCATTAAATAAATTGTATTTCGGTAAATCTCCTAAACATTCAACACATCAATTTTTCATTTGTTCTTTTAGCTTACCGTTCTTCAATTTCTTCCAATTCTTCACCATGTACTTCATCATCTTTCTCATTTTCAATTAATCATAGACTCCATGATGATGGATAGTTCCTCAGGTTTGGTGTATGATCATCATCTAATGATATCCAAAATATGAAAATATGTCAATAAGAGTTACATGTATAATGTGTGGTATACCAATGTATACACAAATATGGTATTCTATACAACAAACCAAATACCATTACACTTAGTGATATGGCATTTCAGAATATATAAATATTGTCATATTTTTAGATATGGTATTCAAACATTAAAACTCAAGTTATTAGTAATCATTAACACTAGCAGTACATAGTGGACAATATCAAGTTAATTTAGATTATGATTTTAATTAGCATAGCTTTATTCCACTAACAATTTGATAATGGTATTCATCATAAATTCAAACATTAGAGCTCAAATTCCTTATATATCATCATATATTAAAAAATTTAAACAACATGTCATGAAAATTTGCAAAAGTAACAAAATGTCGTCCAAATCACCAGATTGAACACATAATTTCACATAAAATAAGATTATGAGAATAAAATTCAAAATGAAACCTCAAACAACATGCATAAATGAGAAATTCCATCAAATGAACATCAATTGTTTACATAAACTTAACAATGAGGTATAAATTCCTATTTATTATATATTTTCCAACTTCATCATTGGAATTGTACTGAAAAAATGCAGAAATAAAATTTTTCAACACTAATAACTGTAAAATTGTGTTAAAAAATTACCTCCATGTTTTTTGGAGTGCTTCATCAGTTTTCCTCAATTTTCTACATGTTATTGTTAGATTAGGGTTGCGAGCTGCGAATTTACTTGGGGTGAATGTTATTCTTCTGAATTCAGAGAATGTGGATGGGGTATTTTGGTCTTAGAATATTTTGTTTTTGCTTGAAATGTGGTATTTTAATGTTTATTTTGATATAAATGGAAAGTATATGGGGGGGAAGGGGGGTGGGGAGGGGTGTGCATGAGATGAGGGATTTTAAAAAAAAAATTTATTGTAAATTTTACCTTGATGTCCTTTGTAAGTACCATGCTTACAAACTAGTGTAAGCCTATAAATATAACTCACAAAGACACCTTTCAAAACATACTACAATTACTTTCTCCTTCTTTTTTACTTATCGTCCTAACCTCAGTTTTTTTTATTCAAGATAATTGACGTTCTAGCATAAAAAATTATAATTTTACATTTTTAATATATTTTTTCTTATTTCATTATCAATCAACCAACGATATAGTTAAGTTTCAATGTACTTTTTGAATAACTTTCCATTTCCTTAATTTTTGTAATAATAGCTAGGACTGAAACTAAAAAATAAGAAAAAGAGTATCAAATTGGACATAACAGGGCTCATGATCCTCTGTTACTCCATTAGTGCGATACTCCCTATTACACTTATTCCGTCCAATTCAAAACAAAAGTCTTTTTCATTTTTCCGTATCCAACTTCATCATCAATATCTAATTAATTCTATGATGAAAAATTATAAAAATTTATTTTTATGAAAATATATTTAATTTATTGATATCAATTTATATTTTTTTGAACTAAGTAATAAGAAGTAATTGATGGTCAAAGTTGGACATGTAAAAACGAAAACGTTCTATAATATGAATTGGAGGTAGTATTATTTATAGGCACACCCAATGACAATCGAAACTCCATACTTACTCGACCACTTCACTTAATCATTAATTAGTAGTAGTAATGTACAACTCTCTCTGTCTTTTTTGCTTGACATTTTCGACTTTGACACAATTATTATATTAAGAAATGTTATTATTTTACTCCTACACTATTATTTATATTAAGAGGATAAAACATTGACTTTATGCAATTCTCATATAATATTTAATTAAGTTAACGAATAATGATCCAACACACCTTTATGCATTATTCAACAATGGCACCAAGAGCATTTCCATGTCAAGTCTGAAAGCTTACATAAAAAGGCTCAAAAAGAAAAACCCAACCAACAACAATTAGAGATTTCTAAGATGACCCAACACATTTTCTTCATCGATTTGTTGTTACAAATACAATCAATCGGTTTAAAATATGACTTAGCAAGAAATTCAGTTATAAAAGAAGATGGTTAAGGCACAATTTATCTTCTTTTTCCTCTAGTAAATCGCAATTGAATTACTTGATGAGTACTCGTGGATTGTTGACGACATTGACAAAACACTTATTAACAAAGAAGTGTAAACCACTAGACACTATTTTATATTTAATTTGATTGCAAATTAGACATTGACATGTAAATAACTATTGCTTCACAACGCGACAATGCCCCACCTACGTCACAACTTTGAAAAGCTATTATTTAATCTTTATCATTAAAATTGAAAGTATCAATTAAAAATATTTGAAAGGAATATACTCCATAGCTAAGCTTCTTCAAATTAGAATTCCTACTTGAAAGAGGTTAGCTCTTCATAAATTCATTGCACAAAATTTAATCAATTTAATACTCCCTCCGTTTTTTTATAGTTGTCGTTTAAGAAAAAATTTTTATAAATACAAGTAAAGATAATAAATAATATTTTTACATTTTCAATATACTTTTGCTTACTTTTTCTCTAAAATAAAACAACCAACCAATGATATTATTTCAATCGACATATCATTCTAAGATCTACAACGTACTTTTAATTATTTGACATTTTCTAATCTACAAGCAAATAACTAAACGACAACTAAAAAAAAATAGTAGGAGTAAAAATATACTTCTCTTTGTTAAGAATTCAAGTATCATTCAAAATCACTGACAGACATGCTGATAAAATATGAGCGCAGTGAACCCTCGCATATTTCGGGACATATTCAATGTGTTACGAAGCCTGCCTTTACTGGCCACCCGCACGTGGAACCCGATTCTTCGATGAAGAGCGAGAGACAAAATCAAAGTGATGACTTTATACTATATTAAGAAATTCATATTCCATACTAAAATCAATTTATTGTAGATGAATTTGTAGTAGATTAATAAAGCACATGAACTTATAACCCAACTTACATGTTTTGACATATTTAATGCAGATTGGATCCTCTTTCAATACTTTTATTGTAGAATTTAACTTGTAATGATAATTTTAACTATATATGTATATATTTTGACATTCCAATAATAATATTCATTTACTTTTATACTATAACTAAAATATCATTATCATTATCATTGATTCAAGTAAAATAAAATAATGGATGGACAACATTCCAACTTCCACAAAAAGCAAAAAGGAATTTGGATGGTCAAAAAAGGCTATTTTTTGCCCAACATATAATTGAAAGTTTGAAACACGATTCCTAAATTCCTAAAGAATACTTTCCAAAGGTTGATAATAATTAATAAGCAATCAAGAATACGGAGTATTATTCTATAAAAGGAATGTATATTCATTGAGCAATTATAAATTATGGAAACAGATTTTCTCCTACAACATAATTTTTTTGTTTTTTATTTTAAACCCACCCACCGCCTCTACAATGGTGAACGCTCTTTACAACGGTAGAACCAGACCCCTGCTCACCCAAGGCCTGAACCACTAGACTAAAAAAGCTTATTCTATGTCTTTCCTACAACATAAATTAATTACAAACTAAATCATCCAATAATCGTAACAAAAAAAACTCAAATACTTGAAGATTCCTTTCCATGTAACGTAACTCATAATTAATCTTCGATTATACTAATGTGTCTACACTCTCCGAACCACTTAGCATTTACTTAATTAATCAAACTATACAATTAATAAGTACATTATTAATCAATAATTAATTATTAAGAAACAAACAAAATTACTACATCAATCCAGCTAAATAACTACCATTCATGCTAAATTGCTAATCACGTTTGTTAAGCCACGAGACTAGTCAACAAAGCAACACTAGTAATCGTAATCTTAATAAGGAAGAAAGAGATTAAAAAGAAAATTCTAGTCCCTGATTAATTAAGTATATTCATAATTAATTCTTTCATAATATTTGCAGTTAATTCTCGGTATCACGACAATTCCTTCATAATATTCACAGTATTCTAAAACAGGGACTTCAAGGGACAGTGTGACGGTGGGAGAATACGAGAAAAGAAACAACTTGCTTCACCTATTATATCTAATTAATTCCCTAATTTTTTGGGATTTATACTTCAATTACATAGACATAATTACTGAAGAAAAAATACATAATTTACAATACCAAATCAGTCCTTAGAGCACCAACTTCCACAAGCCTAGGAACAAGTTGATTACTCAAATGAAGTGCCACGAGGCTCTCTAGTCCACCGACACGTGTCCCACCAATGAACACTGCCGGAGGACCACCACCACCACCACCCTCACCGGCCATATTAGCTTCTCCGATCTCATCATCATCCAATTCAATCACGGTGGGGTGGACCCCAATTGTGGCCAACAAACGTTTCATGACATGGCACATGCAACATGATGACTTGCTAAATATGATCAAAGGGTTCTCCATTATGAGCCGTTGGATTCTCATCTCAGTTGACTCCATGACGTCGATGGATAAGGGGGAGGTGGTGGTCGGAGTTAGCTCTAGCCGGAATCCGCCGTGACGGCGGACGTCTTGCATCATAGGGAATATTTATTATGGGATTTGGAAAGCGTGGACGAGATAGATGGACACATATGTGTGGGGTTTTATAGCTAAAGAATTGTCCATATTTGGTATGAGGGAAGATTTAAGGCTTTGTTTGGGATACGTGGTAATATAGTTTGGGATGTGTGGTCATAAAAAGAGGTAGGAGGAAATCATTTTGCTAATGATTTTCTTTGTTACTCTATAAAAAAAAAGCATATTGAAAGATTTGATCCTAAACCTCTTCATTACGAACAGTATCACATGGGCACTAAGCTAATAATCCTAGTAGTTATTTTCTTTATTACTCACAAGGTTTAATTTGTTTCTTTTTTAATATTAAAAAAAGGTAAAAGTTTGAAATTTATAGGGTATAATTATTATTAGTTATTAAATGTAATAAAAATTATCATATAAAATATAATATACAATTCAAAATTTATTTTTATGTTATATCCGTGTGAATTATAGGTGAACAAAATATAAGATCATGAAAAATATTAAATAAAAAAAAGAAACAAAAAGGTACGTTAGACAAAAATTAATTTAATACGGAGTTTGTTCAATATGGTATACGAAGAACTTAAGATCTAAAACCTGTATTTTGAGTACCAAACATGTCTCCGATAGGTGGCGTAGGAAGCATTCATTACATCACAATATAACATCTTACGTAAGTTATGCGACTTGTAGTCCATTATTGACCACTTTGTGGGTAAGATGTCACAATATTGTTTTTTATTCGATCCTCTATACTTTTTTTTATATATAATTCACATAATTAATATTGAAAACAAAATATCAGGCAATATAATCCAGAATACTATTAAGGCTAAGGACTAATTATGCCCTGTTACATTTAGATTCGAACAAAAGCCTTTATGGGTAACAAAATTGGATCTAAATGGTTGATAGCTATGAAATAACATATGAAAACTAATTACAGTGGAGAGTAGTCAGAATACATTGCATGTTTCATCTACGTGTGCTTGCAAAAACTTGCTCCATTCAGCACTATTCAAAATCCTTGACAACGATTTAGAGAGTACCTGCGATATCAGTGAATCCAAAACTATAAAAACAGTAATAGGTGTTGTATTTTTGTAGCTTATGATACTAAGAAGTATGGCTTCTAGGATATATTTGGGTAATAATTTTAGATGAGAATGGGTAGATATATCAGGAAGGTAATTATAGTTTCAAATTTTTTGAAAGATATAGTATTATAATACTGTAAATATATATAAGGTGATGGTTTATATGGTGTAAAGTAATATAGATAGTGTAAAGTAATATAGATAGTGTAAATGCTAGTATGAGGATGTTAGAGCAAATTAATTTTATGTAATGCTAAAATAGTGTTATTAGTATAAGTTTATTTTCTAATTTTATCATAGGTATTAATATGTGGTTTTGGCTTAAGATGTTGTCATTTTGAATGTAAATTTGTTCTTATTGATATAAAATTTTGGGTAGTAAAAATGAACTTTTTTGTAAAAATAATGTTGTTTCTATAAGTCCAGATAATCCAAAGGGAACAAATGAGATATATTATGTCTTTATTTTGTGTGTGGCTGTAATGCCATTTGTGGCATATAGCATTTGTTAGGATTTTTGTGATATTTGTGTTTGGGGAGTGGAAGTTGAAAGAAACAAAAGATTTTCAATTAAAAGAAAGAATAGGAGAGGAACAGAAGAGATGATCAATCGTCTCTTGGTCTTGTCGATAAAAAATACAAATGGTATTTATTGTTTTTGTGTTCTTTTTGAGATATTTAATGTTGTAGGTAATCTATTATATAATAATTTCCATATGAAAAGTTATATTTTTTGAGGAATTTTGAGTTTCCAGAGATGTTTCCATAAATTTCGAGGTAGAGAGGAGAAGTTAAATGGTGTTTTAATATTTTTCTTAGTTTCATTAAGAAAGTTTGAAGTATATAGATTTAGTAGTTGGTATATAATATTTTTTCGGTTGCTACTAAAAATATTCAAAGAAGTAAGTTAATTTTTGTTATTAAATTGATGATGTGAGGAGGGAAAATAGTGTTTAGTAGTGAGCGATTCCATTCTTGTCCATTAATTGTGAGGCTCTAACAAAATGAAACGATGCTGTTGTAGATGTTTTTGAAGTTAAGAAAGATTGATGTAAGGAGATGTAGTTTTCTTTTTAAGTGGGGATGAAAGCCATTTGTCATTCCAAATACTTATTTGTGACCAGAATTTGGAATCCAAATAATAGTTGGTTGCAAACATTTAAAGCCTCGCCTTTAGGTTTTTCACCATCGTGATTGATGTTTAAAGAACAAGCAATTAATTCTAAGTACTAGATCAAGAACATATGACAAGCCTGAGTATATGAGAAAAGAATCTAACCTATTTTGGGGAGGGATCTATTTAAAGTCACAAGTACTTGGCCTAAGCTCATAGTTTATAGGTAATTGAAGAAATTTCCAATTATTCATGTACTTGATTTTTAATTTGAATTTACAGAAATGCATCTACCCAAGCTTCGGATTATATTTATTGGAAAAACAGATGACATTGACAAATTAACATGCTAATGCTAACGGATTTGGATGTTGTTATCTTTTCCAAATATTCAAAAACAAACCACGAGCGTATTTTAAATTAATTTAATCAGCTATAACTTTTAAGATTTGTGATTTATAACAACATCAAATGATCACTACTACGCATTTGACGAAAGTAATGTCAGCCATGTTGGACCAGCCATACCGAACACTATTTAAGCCAGCCGTTATTGCAGCTGCTAACGCTTCTATAAAAAATGCTATCAGAGTATGTCAAACTTCAATAACGTTTGCCTCAAGCGCTATTAAAGTTGTGTTATACTAGTTATTATAACGCTTGTACAAGCGCTATTGAAGTTGTGTTATATTAGTTACTATAACGCTTTTATAAGATAGCGCTTCCGAATGTTATTATAGTTATTTTAACCACTGTATAAGGTAACGTTATTGTTACTTAGATAGCACTTCAAAAGCGCTAATTAGTTTAAGTAGCAAACATAACGCTCAAACGAGTGCTATCTAAGTCCCTACTTTAAATTAAAAAATTGAGTAATTACAACGAAGTACCACCTTCAGATTTTAATACCCTCAATTTTTCCCGAGCAACCAACACACAAAAAACAATAACCAACAATTTTAGTAAAAAACACACCACCCCATATCCTCAAAATCAGATCACCAAAATAATGATTAAAATTGTTATAATTATAGTGATCTTCACTATATTCATCTCTTATAAACCCAATTCATCTAGAAAAAGTATGAATTCAGATCTTCATATTTATCTTCCATAAACTCATCCTTAAAACCTGAAAAATTAGCTAAATTAACAAAAAAATATCTATTAAAATACAAATAAATATATAACAGTATTTACAATTGAGAACATGTAAAAAATCATCATATGATATCTTCTTTGAAATACAAAACTAGTTGTTAATAAGTTTGTAATAGATCAAGTGATTGAATATAGAATAAAATAAAGAACTCATAAAATAAATAAAGCAACATATGAAGGAGTATGGAAGCTAAACAAGCAACTGTAAATCAACTTATGTTGCAGAAAATATACCTTCTTAACAATACCATTGTTAGTGATGAAAAAAGGCTCACATATTCATTGTTCAAGAAGAATTTATACCAGACTGGAGCAGAGCTTGGTTCAGAGGCAGCAGTTGGCCCTACATGATAATAATACTATTAGGTGTCAAAATAAATTTTAGAACTAATACACAACCAATGCAAAAAGGCAAGAAACAAAACCAAGTTGATGAGTATGATGACCATTGCAGCTTGCCGTGCCATTGAATCTAGGAGAAACAAGAAACAACACCTCAGGCGAGAAATTCATTCTATATGTCAATATTATTAAATTATGTTACACCTTTATCATAATTGATATTTTGTTTCACATTTAACAACAAAGAAATTTCACCAATCTGTTTTTAAAGAGGAATCCTACCTCGCCACCAATTGTAAGTAAAGTGTATTGTTATTGTGGCCAGCAAGGGTAAGAGGTCTCACTTCAATCTTTGAACCAACAAAGTTTTCATTTTTTAGTTCATGACAAGAGTGGTGATAAATTCAACATATGGAAGCAACTCACAGACGATGCAATCCAAACCCACAAAAACATATCGAAAAACAACACCAGACGATGCAATCCAAACCCCAAACACACAATAAATGTGGTGACGATCATTATACAAACCAATTCAAATTCATATCCGCTAAAACATGCATTGAACTCGAAAGGGGGAATGGGAAATTGGGCAATGGAAATTGTTTTAGCTTGAGTTCATGGGGTTAGTTTGTTTGTAGCATATGATTTGTTGTAGTAGTTCTACTCGAATGTACCACTTTGTCCTAAAAAGGTTGTCCAGATTTATGGTTTGATGGTTGACCAAGGAAAATAGGGAATACGGAAATGAAAGGCTAATTATTTAATGACACCAAGCTACCATAACGATTTCTGAGCGTTATTGTATTTTTTAATTAAAATAACGTTCGGTGAATGTTATCTTAGAATTTTATATAAGTATTATTTGAGTAATTGTTTTTTTCCTTCCTTATATAACATTTATTCTAATAATGCTTCAAATAAGAGTTATAATAATGTAAAATGTCATAACGCTTCCGTAAAAAGTGTTATTTGAGTTATTTTTTCTTTTCATTTTACATTTTTTAATATATTTCAACTTTGTGAGCGTTATGTTAGACTTTATTTTTATAACATTTTTTAAAAGTGCTATTGTAGGGGCGTTATTTTTCTTCAAATTTATAGTAATGGATATTCCTAAATATTTGCCAAAAATATGAGATTCAGTAAAAGGGAGCGAAAATAGTATTTTGTTGATCATCTATACTTAATATCGTTCTATATATTAAGTACCAAAATTATATCATTTGCCTACTTCGATTCATTTTATCTTTTAAATATATAAATCCGTTAATTCAACTCAAACAATTAATAAGCGACAAAATTGTTATTCCATAACAATGAATAAAAAAGGAAAAAAGCATCATCTTCTTCCCTAAACATTTATTGTTCATCTTCCAGACTTCCACCCATTTCTCTCCCCCAAACAATTCATTTAATTCTTTCACTTCTCTATCAAACTTCATCTAGTCTCTTTACGGTAACCTAATCTAGTTAATATATACTAGCTAATATCAGTAACACTTATAAAAAATAGTAATTATCATAGTATAACGTCCAATATGAATTATGACTAATAGATTTGAATGTCCAGAGAAAAGTTGGGTGAAAATGTGCCATTTTAATTTCCTTGTATGTATGTGAGCACGTTATTATGAAGAAGAATACACCTTTGTCATGAACTATTAATATAAAGTCTTGAAAATAGGACCATGCACATGCTGATTAAATTATTCCGACGTCACCTTGACTTCGACGTGGAAATTATGGGCCATGAGTTGTGACGCAAATGTTTGATCATTTGCTTTATTTATGTTATTTTTGTGAGTCATTGATATAGTAATAAACGAGCTGACTCGAGGGGTCGAAATTTAACTAACCGTTATTATATCACAAGATTTACGATCATCAAATATTCTAACAATAAGCATATTATTCATGAAGCTTTAGATTTAAAGAAATTATCAAAACATTATCTTATAATTTAAATAATTATAATTTAAGACCCTATCCCCGAGTCGAAAATATTATCTTATGTAGCTTTATTAAATAAATCTAATATTAATTTATCAATTTCTAAATGTAGCTTTATAGTTACAACAAAAAAATATATATGAAAAGTAACAAGAAGAAAAGTACGTAATTATTAATTTAGCATCATATCCTAGCTTTATTGCGCCAAAAATATTATCTGTAGATTTTATTAAATAATCTAAGGCTTACCGTAGCTGAGCAATTGCAGCAATAAAATTGAAAAGGAACTTAAACAAACACACTGCATACGACTGCATGTTAAAAAAAATGAATGAAAAAAACACGACTATTAATTTAAAGATTACATTTCTCAAGTCGGGAATTCCATTAAAAATTTATCTTTTATAGTTTATTAAATAATCGAAAAGAGATAATTTATCGAATTTCACGATACTGAGCATCAGACAAAAAAAGGAAACAAACATCCAAAATAACACTCCAGATATGATCACAAGATGTCAGGCACATACGCACTTTATATATATTATAGTAGATTTTTTATACCATGTATGAATGTCTCTAGCTATATTATAGGTGTTGATAATGTAATTGACCATTATATGTAATTATACATACAAAAAAGATATTCATTATGATGTAAAATTTACAAAGACGAGTGATATAAAATTATAAATAACCAAGATGGAATATATATAATTGATCAGATAAGAGTTCCGTATCGCCGAGCAATGCTCGATAGGATGTTAGCACTTTAATCTTCCTATGCTATGCGGCTGACTCTTCTTTAATAACCTCGTATTTGCATTGCATATAAAAGTTAACTATCAATACATCATCAATATAATATCACGCAATTCACTTCATATCTATAACTCAATGCAATAATATATGACTCCCAAAATGGAGTGTTACAACGTTTTAATCGATCACATAACCATTTGTTATGACGCGAGACGAACACTTTTGCATGCTAGGCTGAATAAAAGATGCTAAAGCTGCCCACACACCCATTTCTTAGGTGATGACTGATGACATAACCATAGCAAAAGAATATACACGCCACGAAATCAAGCGTCATCGTTTGGGTTAAGTAGCTGATCCAAGATTTTATAAATGAATATTTGGGTATAATCTTATTTGATCTGATATTACTGGGAAAAAAAATGAGGACTCCCAAATTAATTAAAAAATAATGCAAAACTTAATTTTTCGAAATATGTGAATGATATGAGGAACATCCCTTAAATAACACGTGGAGCTTTGTTTAACATTCCTTAAGGCGTGGAGATTGTGGGTTCTTTTGTTGTGAGTGGTATAATAGGCTTGGCCACTTAAGGAAATTGGGTTTCATCACTCATACGGCTTTTGGTAATTGTCGTCTATATAACCAGTGGGGGGCTACCACGTGGTCAGCCTGTGTAAGCAAAATCAAATAATTGAGGTTGTTCAGGTTAGTAAAGGTGTTGATTCAGACCTAATAGATGTATGACAATATGAATTATCAATTCAAAGTAGTATAACAGTCGCTCTCTTCCTTTCTAAAGTTTCTGCAATAGATTTTTTTATTAATTTTAAAATTCAATTTGTCCATCCATTCCGTATTTATTATTGTATTTTTCTTCATTCAGGATAATATAGTTCGCTTCCCCATACAAATTTTTTGGTTCCATCATTTGTAACACTTGAGTTTACGAGGGAATAAATGGTGTAAACCAACATTATTAGCTTTGAAATATTTTCAATATTTTATAGTAAATTTTAAGTTATTTATACAATTATATTTGGTCCCTTAATAATTATCAATGTTTAGTTAAAATCGATTTAGTATTTTTTATCCCACTTTTGTATTAATTGGTTCAAAATTAATCTTTGATGATGCTCACAACATGATTGAGTAGGTATAGTTTCATTAGATTATATTTCAAGATCTCAAATGTATAAGGTCTTATGAAAATAGTTATTGATCGAGTATTTTAGATCGATTGTTTTTTTGTTGTAAAATTAACCAACCGTATCATGCCTTGTAATTGGGTGGAAATATAGCAACCCAGAGGAGTATATAATTAATGTGAATGTGACGTAGCAAACATAGATTAAAAGGATATGATGTGCACATGCATTTGGTATTTTTGTATTCATCTTTAGAATCTCCTAGTTGTGGAGAGTGGACCTACGTACCATCAAACATATTTTATCCTTCAAATCATGCAAAAAGCTTAAACTACAACCGTTGATTGTGGTTCATTGCTTCGTGTGGTGTCTGCCATGACGAAATAAATACTTCAACTTTATATTGCATCAGCATACGAAAGGCCCATAACCCCTACGTCCCTAGCTTTTGGCTAGGTCTTTTGTGATATCTTCAAACGTTTTTATTTAGTTCTTTCAGATATTTTAGAACTTATGGCTGCCAACGAACTCATAACCCCTATGTGATATGTCTTAAAGCATCTGAAGAAACTCCTATTTAAAACGAATAAGAAGAGGTGTTTAACTAACGATATAACTAAATGCATATATCAACACCCAAATCTACTAGCCTAATATCTCGTAGCAATCTAAACTGACAATAATCGAAATATTCTGAAAGAATAACACTGCATCTTTTATATTGTGTTCCTCGCGTGACGCCCTGTCATTGCCGCAAAAATCAACTAGAAAGAACTCTAACGATTGTTACAAAGTCTCTATCAAACTAGTTTCTCAAATCAAGAATAATTTTTATAATTTAGTATTCTCAATGACAAATCTATCTCTAGATTTAAATTTTAAACGACATACGACGATACAAATCAAGTAACAACTCTATCAATTCTAACAAAATAATTTAGAGAGAGATTGGAAATTTTTTGGATTAAAAGAAAGCTACACCTAAACCCTCTTTACGCCGTCAATCGCTTCATCGAAATTCCCATCGAGACTCCCCTCGGTTCTCGATGACGGTCTCTCGAGGATCTCGATGGCCTCTCGGCGAGCTCCATACGCATCAAGCTCCACTGCATCGAGGACTCGGTTCAATCGGGTTCGATCCTCGCATCATCAAACACTAAAATCTCTTCAAACTCAACAATCTCCCATTCGCCTTTTCAACCACCGGCCTTCAAGACTTCCACTCAGAAGAATACCTTCGAGCTACTTCGCTTCCGAAGTTAATCGAAGTCGAACACAACTTCAAATTTTCCTTGTTTACAACTTTTGTAAACATATCACCAGATTTCGATCTCCTCAGTCTTGTCATTTCAGACCCCATTCTCCAATACGTAACGTATTTAATGCAATCAATCCTACGTGTGTTTTGTCCTCAAGATGAAACACGGATTTTTAGCCGACAAATCGCACTCGACTATCACATAAGGCGTTACATCCACGCTCAAGATTCAAATTTCTTTCAAGAAAGCCTACAACCAAATCATTCACTCTGGCCTCGCCATACAACATACTCGCCACAACTGCATAAAGGCTACTTACTGGGTCAACTCGATCTCCAAATTAACAAGACTCCCCAAACGCAACACATATCCACTAATGTATCTCCTACTATCAACATCACCATCGTTATCGTCAAGATCTACATATCCCACTAACCTGCATCAGCCCATGAAACATATGATTTTTCAAAGACTACCATTCAGTATCTCAAAATCCATCACAGCCTCCCAATGTTCTTTCCCTGGTTACATATATTCATCGACAACTCTAATAAAGATGTGCAATATCAGGTCTAGTGCACACCATAGCATACATAAGACTACCTACTGCAGAAGCATAAGGCACCTTATCCATATACTCTAAATCATCTTCAGTCTCAGGTGAATGTTGTACTGATAATTGAAAATGAGCAGCTAACGGGTACTTACAAAGTCAGATCCAAAGATGTCAATCGCTTGATTACCTTCTTTCAGTATTCTTTTTGTGTCAACTTTATGAATCCGATCTCCGATTATTTCATCCCTGCACTTGCTTCGCCACCTAAGTCTTTCATCGCAAATCCTAAAGGACAACTCTTTTCTTCAACATGTTCACCTTTGCAACCGCCTCCCACAATCAACATATCATCAACATAAAGAAGTAAGATAACATAATCTTTTGAAACTTCCTTATGTAATGCCAGCTGGTCGGTCTCACAACTTACAAACTTCAACCTTTGATAAAGCATCGAAGGTAATATTCAACGCTCGAGCTTGCTCTGCCGTATTAAGCTCTTCTCCAAGTTTGGCAGACCAAATCTTCTTTTTCTCTAAACTTCTCAAAGCCTCGAGGTTGCTTCATGAATAACTCTTTCATCTAGATTACCATGTGTAAGAACGCAGCTTTTACATCCATCTGATGAATGTGACAGATCATCTCGCTACCAACTTGCACGCTTCCGATTGTCACAAGCTCGACTTCACGCTTAATATTTCGTAGTCAATTTTCCTCCTGGGTTGAATCCTTGACAACCAAACGAGCTTTATAGCGTTTGCTTCCATCCTGTTCCTCCTTGATTCGGTAGACCCATTTATTCTGCAATATTCTTCTCTGGCTTCCTGGCGGTCTTACCAACTCCCACGTCATGTTTGTCAACAATGACTCCATCTCCTCTTTCATCGCTAACTCCCACTTGATCGCTTCATCGCTATCAGATCGCTCACATAACTAACAAAGCTCGCCTCGCCGCTAACAACAAAGTTAGCAGAGGGAGAATACCTCTGAGTTGGTTTTCTGACACGGATACTTCTTCTGAGACCAGGTGTCTCTACATCTTGATCACTATCAGGAACAATCTCTTCCTGTTGATCACTGACAGAAATGTTATCATCAGACTTTTGTCGCCCTCCATCAACTCCATCTCTTCTAAAGGTATTTCAGAAAAGGATCTTCAAAGTTGATCTTCAGAGCTGTGGGCATCTAAGACACGCCATTTGAAATGGTCCGAAATACGCCTTCCTCCTCCGCACTCACTTCCTCGGTATTTCGCTTGTGACTTCCTTCCACTTTCTCCTCTAACACCTCTGTCTGGCTCAGATAACACCTGCTCATTGAAGACCATTCTTAAGCTCGAATGATCTTCCTGCCTCCCAAATCATAGAACGTGTATCCCATCTTCACGCCATAACCAATAAAATAAAGAAATGTTAGATGAAGTTTCAAGCTTATTTCTAGCATTTGCATCAACATGAACATACGCTAAACAACCAAATACTTTCTCAGAAAGAATACTTAATTCTTAGAACTCCACTTCGAATTCCCAAATTGCAGTGGACCTAAGGTCCTTGTTTATCAAGAAAGCGCCAGATTGATCAAGGCCCCGCCTTAACGCTTCTTCTGAGGTAAACCACAAGTGTAACCTCATACTGCACGCCTTCATTCAACACATAAACATCCTCTCACTATTCCTTGCTCATTGGGTGTTCCCGAATGTCTTCAGATCCTTATTCCATTTCCTCGGCAATAATGTTTGAAATCCATATCACCTGCATTCACCCCCTCGGCCGGATCTCAAACACTTCACTCTCAAATTTCCGCCTCATTCTCAACCATACTTTCCATTTCTTGAAGATCATAAACTTTGGATTTATTTTTCAGAATAAACCCAATTTTTTCTCGCCAGATCATCAATGAAGCGTTACATAATACGATGAACCTTCCACGTAACCAACAGCGCCGGTCCCCAAACATCTGTATGAACTAACTCAAGCCTCTCGTATTTCGCTCAACGCTTAGCAAACCGACTTTCTTCTGCTTTCCCGTAACATAGCTCACAGATATGATGATCAACAGATTTGAGCTCAGGTATCACATTATTTGAAACAAGCAGTTTCATACCTTTCTCGCTCATGTGGCCCAAACGGTTGTGCCACAACATCGTCTTCTCAGAACTATCAACAGCAGCTATAGTCTTTTGAGAACTCCCAGTAAGGTACAGAGTACCTATCTTCAGACCTCGGGCTACAGTCATTGCACCTCGAGCTACCTTCCAGTTGCCTTCACCGAACGTCGTTCGTAACCATCTCATCCAACACTCACAGAATCAAGCTCTTCACCCGCCCAAAGACATGCTCACTTTAGCCAAACTCAGTAACTATCTCTACGCCCAAGTTCACATCTGCACTTTCAATCTTCTCAAGTGGCTCACCGTTAAGAAGATGAACCGACTCCCCATAATCTCCTACTCATAATTCAACATTATATCCCGAAAGGGCGTAGTATGAACGATGTCTCGAATCGAGAATCCAAGAATCATCGAGTTAACAAACAAGAGTAAAGCATCCTAAGATAGTCATCAACAACATTCATCGCTTCAAGGTTCTCTCGACAATGTATGCCTCAGATCGCTTCAACATGCGACCTCGCCCATTATCCCTTTAAAGATTCAAGAGCAAACTTTGGATTTACTTTCCTTGGATTCTTGACCTCCATTTATTCTT
Organism: Lithospermum erythrorhizon; assembly: GCA_019722365.1. Classification (NCBI taxonomy): domain Eukaryota; kingdom Viridiplantae; phylum Streptophyta; class Magnoliopsida; order Boraginales; family Boraginaceae; genus Lithospermum; species Lithospermum erythrorhizon. The sequence continues at coordinate 58,498 of JADFUC010002245.1, forward strand.
GCTCTGTCCCTTGTCATAGTTCCTACCCCTGTCTACATTCAATGCAGAACCTTTCTCAACTCCATCATTCTTCCGAACTTCTTCGACGTATCGCTTCACCACCTTAAGCTGCAACTTCTCATTTCCGACTGAATTACTCACAGCAGTTCTCATCGGCTCCCAACTATCTGGCAAAGATGCCAATAGTATCAACGCTTGTAATTCATCCTCAGTTAACTCTAACAAGACAATCGATTATCAAACTATTGAAATCATTGGCGTGCCTAGCACCTAGTATCTATCGACATCCTCTGCTTAAACAATTATTTCATCAACTCAGACTTTATCATTGGGCGGATGGTTTTCATAACCCCGACAAAGCTATCATTAAACCCTTTGTCGCGGGTCTCCCTTTCACTACATTGGCAACTACGCTTCTCAGACTGCCACTGTCTCACTATACCTAAGACTTGTCTATCTAGCTTGCTCCACTCTTCAATCTCCATATTTGCTATGGCTTCTCACCTAAAGTGCCATGGGCTTCTTTCCCATACAAATAATCTATGTTCATCTTCTTCCAATGGCTTAAATCAACTCATCGACTGGTTCACAAAGATATGTCGATACACCTTCGCATTTTGCCATTGAATTTCAAATAAACTATATCTGTACTCAAGCTTTCAACCAGTTTCATACCAATTGTTGGGAACGAACTATAACTAGATATATCAACACCCAAACCTACGCAGTCTAATATCTCGTAGTAATCTAAACGTGCACAATAATTGAAAATACCGAAAGTAAATAACACTGCATTTTATACAGTTCCCCTCAAGGTACCGCCCTGTTTAGAATCAACTGAAAGAACTTTCAATGATTGCTAAAGCCCTATCAAACTAAGCTTTCAAATTGAAAGAATACTTCTTATAATTTAGTATTCTCAATGACAACCTTACACTCTAGATTTAGCTTAAAACGATATATGTATGATACAAATCAAGTAGAACAACTCTATCAATTTAACAAAGTTTAACTTCTGTAGTAAATCGTGTGGAATTTTTTGGATTAAAAGAAAGTCATGACTTAAACCCTTCTTTATGTCATTGGTCAGTTTTTCATCGAGACTTCATCGAGACCCCTGGTCTCGATGACGGTCTCACGACCACGGGCCTCCTCTCTCACTTAGCCTCCATACGTACTCTGCCCACCGCACGGCATTCACATCGGCACTTGCCCTGATGGGGTCTCGATCCTCGCATCATCAAACACTTGAAAATGCCTTCAAACTCAACAGAGCGAGATAAGATAACTACTACCTCGTATTTATAACATATGTTCATAATTGACTCAATTGTTAGTAACAATCTTGCTATTACTTGTTATAGTATTAAATCTATTTAAATAATTTTTTTTTCATTATTGGGAGGGAAGAGGGGTAATTTCTATATTTTGTATAAAATTACTTATTTTTAAATAATAACTTCTAAAATTTTCAAAATTAAAAGAGGAGGAGTTATCTTGAAACCTTCTAAGCTCTGCCACTAATTAGAGTGTTGGGACTTACGAGTACCCTAGTTTGAAGAGAATTAGACAAGCTAAAATCTGCAGGAGAAATGAATCAAGAACATGCACAAAGGCAAACTGTATATTTCATTCCTTTCTAACATTAATAATTATCTTTACAAAAATTAGAGCAGAGTAGGTAACAAGAACAAGCAATTCTGGTACCAATGGAGCCTGTTGATGAAAAGCCAGTAAAAAGTAGGATCACATTCCACCTGCTCCTTTGGTGCAATTATCAAAATTCTTCACTTCAAGTGATGTACAATGCTGTAGATGGAGTTCTCTAGACTCGTGTATCGGCGCCATGCTTCACTTTCCTGGTGATAAGCATTGTGGATACTTCAGATAGTGCAAGGCCAGTAGTATAAGCATAAGAACTACTTCATATCTTTACTTAAAAAATGGGAAACAGAGGCAAAACAAAAACATGTAGAATATGTTTTGGAAGTATGAATCATAATGTTATATGAGAAAGGAGTTAATCAATTAGCAGAATTCTGGGGAACTAAATGTTTGATGCCTAATGCCTATACTACATATAAGTAAGCAATAGAGAGAGACATATTAGAGATATGCTGATTAACCTGAAAATTTAACTTTCTTCATGGGGATACTATCTGCTAGGGAATTCCATACAAGTGATTCATTCCCAGCTCTTTTAATCGGTTGAGTTCAGGAACTATCACTGAACCAAGATCTGGTCTATCTTTTTTCCTTAGCTCGGCACATTTTAGTGCCAATTTAGCAAAACCAATTGCCTCTTCAACAGGCCAGTCGTTTACTGTTGGATCGAGTGAGTCTGCAAATGTGCCTTTCTCAATGGCCCTCTCGACATGGTGTGTAAGACCCATCGGGGGCCTAGCTGTTATAACTTGAAGTAGCATTACCCCCAAAGAGTATATATCTGATTTAGTCCCGAGTTTGCCCGTCTGCTGATATTCAGGGTCTATATAACAAAATGTCCCTGCAGCTGAAGTCATGTGATATTGTGTTACACTATCAGCAACAGATGGTGGAACTAGCCTTGCTAGGCCAACATCACTAATCTTGCAAACATAATTGTTGTCTAAGAGGATGTTTCCCGGTTTAAGATCCCGGTGCACAAGAGGTTCTGGCTTTGCCTGGTGAAGAAAAAGAAGCCCGGTAGCAATTTCAGCAGCGATTTTGAATCTGATACCCCAGGGGATTGGAGGGGTATTTCCTTTGCGAAATAAGCGGTCCTCAAGACTCCCATAATTCATGAATTCGTATACCAAGCAACCATATTCAGGACATGCCCCTAGAAGAATGACCATATTGGGATGGCGCATGCAGCTTAGGACTTCAACCTATACAACAAATATTTCAATTTTGAGAAGACAATTTCCACGTTTAAATGCTGATGCAGACCTTCCTCGTGTTGCACATAGACAAAAGAATCTCCTCACAGAATAAATCTAAGCTAATTTGAAGTCATTGAAGGGCCATGATTCACAGAAATTAAAAAGAATTCAGATGAAAAACGACGGTGCTCACCTCCTGCTGGAACTGCTGCCTCCCTTGTGATGCATCACGCCTCAGGACTTTGATAGCGACAGGGGTATGATCAAGTTTGGCTTTAAAGACTGGTCCATAACCTCCTTCACCTATCTTCAGGGAGCTCGAGAACTTATTTGTTGCTTCTTCTAGTTCGGCTAATGTATATTTTCTATAGCGAACATCATTTTTCGATAGAACATTAAGTGCTCGATTTTTCTCTTCTGCTTCTCTCTTGGCTTTCTGTTCTGCATATCTTCTTCTTTGTGTTTCCATATCGGCAAGCTTTTGAGCCTTTTCAGCTGCTTCAATAGCAGCTTCACATTTAATCTTCTGAAGTTCGGCAATTCTTAGAGCTGTTTCTTCAGCAACCCGAGATTGCTCAATTCGACGAGCTTCTTCCACTTTCCACTCCTGAAGCTCTTTAGCCTGAACATATAAATTTGGGCAAATGGTATAGTTGCTAAAACAAATTAACAATAACCTTTTAATTTTCTTACTTTATTTAAGCCATCCAGTGATAGATGTGCTAGATGAGATCATATTCTAGATGTGCTAGATTGTTCAAACTAGCTCAAAATTTGAGAAGGTGATGAAAATTCTGAAGGAAAAACTAACCATGGATTTATTTTTACATGCTAATCACACGTCAAGGCTTATGACCACTACATTAATCAGAGGTGTAGCTCAAATGAGACATCTACTTGGAAAAGATCATTCGAAAATAGAGGAAATATATTCCCTGATTTCCAATTTTCCAGAATGTAAATGACAATTGGAACAGATACTAATATGCAAATGTGTAGTGTACACCATGGAAACATTGTCTAAGAATTCGAAAAAGATGTCATCTATAAAAAAGGGAAAATACTGTTGATTCAAATAACCAAACTCTAATTACCTTCTGTTTTGCATCGACTGCTTCTTTGCAGGCTGAATTATACATGTCCATTGTTTGCTTTAGTTCGAGTTTCAGCCTTTGCATCTCATCCGATTCCTGCTGTCATCCAAGTTAAATATGAGGTGAATAAATTCCAATAGACTGAACAACCAACATCACCATCTAGTTTAGCATATTCTAAATGGCATCACTAAACACTTACCAATGACAAGTTTACATCATTGTTAAAATCTACCACGTGAGTTAGATCTGATTTCTGGGCATTGGCATCGGTGGAACCAGAAAGTTCTGCTAAACAACCAATTCATGCACTCAGTTATTTCAAGCTACTTTATATATTAACTTTATCAGTCAAGATCAACATGGGAAAACTAAATAATCCAACAATGAAAGTATAGCCACTTCAAAGAACTTATGTTATACTTATCCCCCAACTCTCGATTTGAGTTTACCTGACTGATTGCTCTGTTGATATATTGCGAGGGATTTTCAAAGAAGATGATTTTGATGAACTCTGGTACTGAATACAGTCAAGGCTTGTCTGAGTGACTGAGTTTCCTTGCCTTTACAAATGACATACACAGAGCAAAAGTCTGGGGCAGCCTTGTTTATTATAGTAGGCACGTCGTACGTCCAAAGCATCCTGAACAGAAAAATACCACTAAGGTTCTGCAACCAAAACTTTTTATCTATGTTGCATCGATTGAGAGACAAACCTGGAAAGAGAACTCCTCATACAAGCTCCAAGAACTATATTGGAGACATTATTGTTGTTGATGTATTCCAAAATTGCCTTAGAAACTTCCGAATCCTCTACCATAACTTCTTTCGCTGTCACCTAGAAAATCTCAACTCTGTTAGAACTTATAACCCCCCCTGATGATTCGATCCAAAATGCACCATAATTAGAAGCTACACAATAATTATGTCTCAATCAAATATCTCATAATCTATTAAACCAAGATGCAATCTTAGGTGAAAACAATCATATCATTGCACCACTTTAACTCATAATTCTTAACCAAAAAACCTCAGGAACATTAGTTGCCAACATTGCTGAGAACATCTTCATTTATTCAACATGTACATAATACTTTCAACTTCTTTTAGTCCAATTAACATCAGATCTCCCTAGAAATTTGACAAACCAACAAAATATTTTGGCGAATCTAATCGCAATTCAGACATTCCATAAAAGATGTAAATTTAAAGATTGGTAACATTCTTTTTCGGAAAAAAAAAACAGAATGAATCAAATTTCAACAATTAAGCATTAACCTTTCCAAAACCTCCTTAATTTGATTCATTTAATCTTAAATACCTACCCCTTGACGAGCACAAATATTTCTGCCAGGTCCAAAGATTGCATCAATGTCCGAGTCTGCAAAGCAACCACAAATTGGAAATAATTAAATAAATAAACAAAAATAACAACAAAACAAACCAAAAAATGTTATATTAGAGAAATTATCAGCGTTAAATTTAATCTTAAAAGAAAACGTTGCATGCATGCAAAAATGAATAATTCAAGAATGTCCATATTACATTATCAGAGATAAATATTAATGATATCATATAATTAAATTAATATGATATCGCTAATATTTATCTCTAATAGAATCAGATCACTTTGATACTATCATATCGCTAACAATTATCTCTAATATACATAGAAGGCAAAAGGGTACCTACAATTTTGATTTTTGGACTTAACATGCAACAAAGTGATGGTTGAATGAGGCACCAAAATATGATCAAGGGTCCATCTAACAGAAAAATGGCTATATTTGTCTTTATCAATTGCCACCACTGTTAAAATGGGATTATTATTATTATTACTATCCATGGTTGAAAAGAATTCTACAGTTTTGTTTTCGAGTTTCGTTCGTTGAGGTGATGCCTCCTCCTCCACCTCTTCCACCACCACCACCACCAAAACCTTCGGAATCCGAAGACTTTACGGTGGATGATGGAAGAAATGAGGGATAAATATTGTTACACAAATGGTCTGGGAGATGTTTTTGTATCTCTCGTATATTAGATTTTCTTAGCCTTGTTTTGGTCTTTAAATTTAAGCCGCCAATTTTAGTTATTTTACTTTTTGTCCTAATTTGTTTCCTCTCTTTAACCAAAATTGATCGTTCGAATCTTCACCTTCTTCATAGATGTGGACATTTCAATGAGTATATTCTTAAAGCTCACGCAAAAAAGAAGAAGCAATTAGATAAAAATAAAAATATTAATAATCGGATAGGTGATAAATCATTGAACCATATTAGCTTTTATGTTAATAGCATGTTAAAGCATTTACATGTATAAATAAACTATAAACTATTGTTATTTAATAGAAATATTATATGGATAAAAGTATTGAATCATTTAATGCTAAACAAATTAAATTATTTAAATAATAATATATTGACGCATTTAATGCTTTTATTCATGTATTGTTCAATATTATATAAATATATCATGTTCTATCATATACATTAAAGAATATTACATTAAACAACTTTTATCGTATAATTAAAATAATTAGAATACAATCTTATTACTTTATAATATTATGATGAATATTTATCTTTTTAATAATATATTATTTAACACAAAATAACCTTTATTATATAAAGAATATTATATTAATGAATCTTACGTTGTTATCCATTTATTATGCAATACTAAATAACTTTCATGATTTAAATGGAATCATTTTAATAATTTCTTGAAATAGTTTTTAATTACAAATATTCTTTATTATTCAAAAATAATATATTGATGCATCTTATGCTTTTTATTTATATATTATTTAATATTAAATAACTTAATCAATTAGAATACACATATTTACAAATCATCAACATGGTTACTAGCTTACCCTTCTACTTCTAAGATAATAACATCCCAAAACTGGGGCAAAGCGACAACCAAGTTCAGCACATCCCTACTATTTTAATGGGCAATATCCTATTACCGGGCCCGAGGCCTCGGTCGGCCTGGCCAAATATCAGGATCTAACCGGCCGTGGCCCCGTCCAATACTGCCCCGTCCGATCCGCTAATAAATCTATCTGGGCTGCTCGCGGACCCATAGGGCCCGGGTCACCAACCGGGCTAATCAGCCAATCTCACGAATACCCCGGCCCGATTCGCTTGCTACATATTTCGAAATTGAACGGAGTCCATGTATACTCGCAATCGGTTTCTTGTCCATTAATGTTATATTCCGCCCATTCCAATTTCTAAAAAAGTTTTTTCCTTTTATAAAAATTCTAAATATGTTCTTACTTTGATTAATATGTGAGATGTAAAAATTGGAAGGAAATTGATTGTGAGAGAGCAATTCAACTAGTCATTAAAATTTGGGCAAAAATAAATGTCCTTTAACATTTGGGATGACGGGTATAGTGAATTTTCGAGAATCTTATCGGTTTTAGAAATTTGTCATTTTACCACTTCATCAGAGATTTAGAGTTTAATTCAGTTCAATATTGATAACTTAGGCTAGATATATTCTACTAGAGTACTAGGGCTTTAATCAAGTCTATATAGAAGTAGGAGCTCATTAAGGATTGACTCAAAATCTCAAGTTTGTAAAGTCCAAACCAAGTCAAATTTTACTTTTAAGTCTGATCAATTTGGACTCATTCAATTATATCGTTAATTTTGAATATTCCGTGTAGTAGCCAATACACCACCCATTAATTCATATTCATGTATTTTCAAATTTCATATAGAGAAACAATCCCTACCTCATTTCTTATGAAGTCTTCAAAATTCATTGGGATATTCTATTATACGATTCTATCACATGAAGTGAAAATATAGATGTTCGATATGAACCATATAATTAGGACCGTCAACGGACCTGATAATTTAGGTATTCATTCGATTCTCGATCCAAAAAATACTATTAATATCGCACGATCGATAAGGTATTGCATGTAACCAAAAGTAAAACTAATTTGAAGATGGTAAGAACATTCGATTCTTTACTTGCCTCGACCGAGCCATAATTTCTCATTTCAACACAATAATTAGGAAAGTTGTAAAAAGAATGGAGACAAAAGGTGGGATCAAACATGCTTTGCTTGTCCATTCTTTTTTCTTGCGTAATGGTTTCTAGCTAGATTTGCGGTCCAAACATCGTGCTTCCGAATAGAGTACTTACTATATATCTGTCATTACACGTTTACAACCCAATAAACTACAACATAACAAAGTACCTAGTTTGATCTAAGTTGTCAAAAGACGTAAAATCCTAATAGAGAAGTGAGAAACTAAACCCACAATAAACTATATTTACGTCGTCACTGTGAAGCTCGTTGCATCATCTTCGATCACATATCACATATGGTCATATGAATTATGAAGTATTTAATTTGTTGCTCCCTGAGACATATATGACTCAGCTGATAAAGAATCAAGCAGCAAGACTAACACTTTCGACTCTTCACGTAGCCATGTAGTCATTTCTCATAGCGAACTCAGATCAATCGCTAAGCGAAGCTTCTACCTCTTCATCAATTAAGACATCCCGCATCAACTTCTCCGTGGTATGATGATAACCAGACCGCAACTCCACCTTTCTCGAGAACACCTTGGCATCCTTCACCGATCAAACAAATCGTCAATTCCCTACCGGTATCGGGTTCTTAATGGTCACTTTATTCACCATTTGCGTCAATGCAATACCACCTAACCATCCACTCTTTTCACAAACAACACCGTGCACCCCACGGAGATACACTCGTCTCGATTTAACCCTTGTCCAACAACTCCCGTAATTGAGTCCGGCACCTCTGAACTCTACTGAGCCATCCCTGTAAGGTGGGAAGAGAAATTGTGCCCACTGAATAACCTCAATAGCAAATTCGACCTACCAAGGCAACCCCGTAGCCTCGTGAAAACATCCTTAAACTCTAACAACCCGCATATCCTCTACTCTCGCCTCTTTTCTACTCAAATCCACATACCCAAGAACTCAATACACCTCTTCCGAATCAATCTCCTAGCCTCAAGTGTCACACAAAACTCGAAGGCAAAATCTTTCTGCCTTCCTCAAATCGGATATCTAGTCTCCCGAACCCCAAAAAGTAATCTCCTTCCGATGGCACTAATAACGGTACGATGTTTCAACCAATCCATACCCAAGATAAGGTCAAAATCGAAGCTCAAATGAAGTAAATCGACGCACAATAATCACCACAAACAATCAAAGGACTTACATACTGACCGACCACAACCGATTCTCCCTACAGTGTCATAATCTCAAGTGAAATGTGCAAAGGCACACAACATACGATAAGGCGTAAATAAAACTCGAGAAACAAAAGAATGCGAGTCCTTAATCAAACAACACCCTAGCCTCAATATCATACGTAAATAATGTACCCACTCCGGGGTATCATGTGCCTCCCGACGAGTAACGGCGTGAATTGCCTCGACTCGCCTCCGGCCGCCGCTACCCACGGCACTCCTCCGGCATCCTCCACCATAACCCCGCTTCCACGGCCAATCGACCACCACGACTTCCGGGATAACCGCCCGGCAGCCGAGCCGGTGTCGGTACCAAGACCTCCCTCCGGTGCTCGAGGACACTCCTTCAAATGTCCTCGGCTCGGCATCGATAACATAAGACCACCCTTCTCCTGCAACTCGCCACCAGGTCCAATCTCGACTCACAACGGTATCAAATGTAATACCCTCTCTCGACCCCCCCTAAGACTACCTGACTCCCGCTGATTCGCAGCGCCCACCGCTGTGGCGCGGTGGAATAGCTCGGGAGAACTATCGGAGAATCAAGAATTTCAGACGACTCTCGGCTGGGTCCGTCTCCTCCTCCGAATCCTGAAATGAAGGCCTACCTAATAGAAAGTCTCGTGTCGACTCCTCCGATCCACTCGCTCCGACTTTGCCAACTCCATTTCCATTTTCGGTCGCATTCTCATAAAGACGGAAACTAGTAAATCCATCGTACCGAGATCCGTAACGTATCTCCCACGTCAACCCATCCTTGAATCTAGTGATCCTCTTCGCCTCTACCGGATAAACATCAGGAAGTAGTCGCACAAATCAATCGAACTGCCTTCATACTCTTCCACCGACTCAACCCCCGTGTCAACGAATCGCATTCTCTCCAAAGCCACGCTGGTCTCCAAGCAATAATTCTCCCGGAAGAGCTCAACAAATCGCCTCCCGTGACACGGTAACCTCCTCAGCCGAGACGACTCGTGTTCTCCTACTGGCCACGGGCACCCCGTGAAGTCTATATAGCAAACTTCACTCTCATCTTGCCCACAATCCCCATCGCCTTGATGGACTTCATCCCGATGAACTCAATAGCCCAAGCCCGTGAACCCCCGAAAACTTCGGAGGATCCCTCTTCAGAAACCGATCAAACAACTTATTTCCCGGAATTAACCTCCTCATGCTCACCCACCGAGCATTCACACTCTCCTCCTGTGTCTACCTCAACCCGCTCAAGAACGCACCGGCCCTCACCTGTCCACGCCTGCACTCATCACCACTTATATTCCCTACCGCCTCGGCCTCCTCCTGGCCTACCCCTGCACCTCTCGCCTACTCCGCCCCACGCATCTAGGTGGCATCCCCACACCCACGCAACAAAAAGAAAACGACTAGATTTTTACAAAAAGACACCACTCACAACGACCAAGGAAAAACAAGTCGACACACAACCACACGATAACCGAAGCACCGAAACCTGGGCTCGATAATTAAAATTGTAACAACCCCCTGTGCCGGCCGCCTGAGGAGAGTCATTATAACCGAACACTAGAATCACTCAACCGATGGATTCACTCGCTTTAAAACTACTGCTTCTTCAAAAATTTGATTACCTTTAATATTTCCAAAATAATCACAGTTTAAAAATTTACAATCCATCAGGTGATATCTAACCAACCAACTCCATATATATATATACAACATATCCCAAATAAACAGTAATGCCGGCAAGGCTACAAAAAGAGAGTAAATACTCAGACTCGGGGACATAAAATGACAACTCCACGACAAGGCTAAAGTTGAAAAAGGAAAATACAACAATCAAAATAGTTGACAACACACATCAAAATCGACCAGGATCCTCTCACACCCGATGCTCACCTAGCCACTGAACAAAAACTCTCAAACAGCCTTCTGGCTCAACTGCCGTCACAACCCGGCACAAAATGAATGCCGCCCAAAGCGGTGGGCGTAAGCCGCTAAGCTTAGTGAAACTTAACACAGGGGTGAACTTACCATAAGGAACGAGACAATCAATATTATAATAGTCAAATATGAATAAATACATATATCCCGGACTACCTAAAAGGTCATACAACATAATTCCAAAGGAAGTCTCACATAATACATGAAGATATAATAGAAGGTTTCAAAGAAGCACACACCCGTAAAGAAATCAATAGACTCAACTACGACTAAAAACTCTAGTCATCAAACCTCCTATCTCATATCCCCACCAAGATACCAATCTCTAATGCGCATATGCTCAACTTTCCACCTGCGAATGGACTAATCAATAATCACTCAAGACTTATACCGTAGTATATAATAAACCGCATCTCTATACATGCTATAAGTGCACACGCACTTATACACAACGTATAAGGCACACCGCACTTATACACGAAGTATAAGGCACACCGCACTTATACACTAAGTATAAGGCACACTGCACTTATACACAAAGTATAAGTAAACGCACTTATACACACAAAGTATAAGACCAATATTGTCGTGATATCCGCAAGGAAGCGAGAAATACCTAACCCCCGATCATCCCAACATAGGTCAAATCCTCGATACCAAGCTCACCTCAAGTCATACATAACTCTAACCATCAAATTTCAATAACCAATTACTCTTACTCTCAAACACATCCAAGCACACAGCCTAAATATCTCACAATCAGAAGTCAAACACAATCGCCGACAAGGCCACAGTAATCATAAGTGCCGACAAGGCCACGTAACTCAAAAATATGTTGGGAGTTTAACTATTACTACTCTCAAGAATCTTCAACGCCACAAAATATAATCACATAATCATATCATGGCTCACACAAATGAATCACATAATCATACAACAATTACATGTATATCATTCTCACGTAATCATAACACACAATAACATGTTCACACAATTTAAAATGAATACAGAAAGTAACACCCAAGCGAGATAAGTACTCACCTCCGCTTAGCTACCACAAAACCTCCGCGAACACACCACGGTAATCGCCATTTTCACGATCAACGCCTAAACAACACTCGAAAAGTATAATCAAGACCTACTACTAATTCTCAAGGCTCTAAAAGATATATATAACCAATTTTCTTAGTGGAACTATTTCCAAACGGTCTAACATGACGTGATAATTATCGACTATAATCCCATCGGACACAACCAAATCGATCCTCCGCTAAAATTCCATCTTATTACTTTATCATTACAAATCAATTTATAAGTCATTCTAGTTAATCAGCAGGTCCCTAATTAACAATCTATACTCCGAAATATCAATTATAACCCAACTTGCAATTAACACTTTTTCAACCTAATCGCTCTTTTAATCAATTTTTTAAATTATCAATTTAACCCTCACAATAGCTACAATAAGGTCCCAATTAAACTTCCTACACATTTAAAGTCCTAGAAAAATATCACCTAAAAAGTCAACTGAAACCTAAAAGTCAACCTAGCCATAAGATCCCTCAAACGACTTAAGTCATGAATTAATCACTTATATACATCATAGAACCCATAACCAATCAAGATTCATCATAAAATTGAATTGCTGAAAGTCAACTAAAAGTCAACTATGTCAAACTCAAGAAATATCTCAAAAAGACTTGAACTTTCATACCTTAACTCAAGCAGTAATCTAATGGGGAGAACGATATTCTACAACCATCTCGAAGTTTGAGCGCCAATCAAGAGAGAAAATGGAAGAAGAAATTTTTCGTGGGGAGTGGATTTAATCTCGCCCAACATGAAAGAAGAAGAAATTAAGATGAAGTATCAAAGGATGACATGAAGATAAGCATGATAGATATTTAAAGACTCGAAGTCTGCTCGTTTCGGGTTAATTTCTCCAGCTTATCGCATTTTAAATCTCAACGAACCCGATTCCAAAGATAAAATTTTCCATGGCAAAACTACTAAATTATAAATGTATTCGCTCAAATAATTTAATAAATAATATTATCATCTAAATTATTTATACTATCCCTGGTCCAATTAATCGACCGAAAAATTTAAATATTAAATTTTTTTGTAACGGGTTATTACAATGATATTTGCCTACACACACTAAATCTTTTTTATTAAGAAAATACCACCCTTTACCTTGTGAAATGATCTCATTACCCCCAAGACCCCATATCTCCCAAATTCCCACCCTCTTCCATCTTCATCTTTTTATTCTTCCGCCCACGAAATACCCCCTCCCGGACATCGGGTCGCTTCATGGGCCGCTGCGATCGGGCGCCGGGTTCGATCCCCGACAAGAGAGCACTGTCAGCTGAATCCGTGGTCGTGCCTCACGTCATGGGGTTACCTGCTTGGCGCCGGCATGGTGGCTACGGACTGCTCGAGGTAATATCTCTGGAGCAATCCTACATCAAAGATGACTAACTGCCATGGCGCCTACGCCGAAAGGACAAACGTATCTTTTCATTTCCCATTTCACTTTCTCTCTAACATTAGTTTTTCTTTGACTTATAATTCCTAAAGTTAGTATCTTTAACACTAAATTCACTATATCATCCTATAATTTGACCAAAAGTGAAGAAGATTTTAACAATCGTGGAAATTTTTGTCTAATTTCGGATTTTTTTGTAAGGTCATGCTAATTTGACTTGTTTATTTAATAGATCTATATATGTTTTATATACTTGGCGTGTGATGTAAATTGTACTTTTGAGGATAAATATGTGTTGGATGTTTGTATTTTGTTTTTTTCTAGGGTTTATCACAGTTTTGATGTTATTTTCAATAAAATGTTGGATCTTGTTAATTTTAATGAGCAATTAGACCAAATATTGTTGTATTACGAATTTTCTTTCACATAAGATTATTTTTTGATATTTTTTTGTTGTTTTTTCTATGAAATTTTGTGATTTGTTCAGAGTTTTCTTATGGGTATCTCAAAAACATTATGGTATCTTATATAATACATTATAATCAATTATGTTACGTTATAATACATTATTATACCATATGTTATAATGCATTATAATTCATTTTATTGTATAATAATGTATGGAAAAATTTAAAAATGTGGATTTGTTAATAACTTTAGTTATGTGTTAATTTTGTTCATTGTTTAAGTTTTATTTAATTTTGTGAATTTTTAGCGTGATTGCAGTATGCATATTTGAGAACATGTAAGTTTTATTAAAATATTATGATATGTCTTGTTCGATTTTTTGGAGTTATTTTTAATTGAGAGTTATAGTGAAATTGGATTGTATATTTTGGATGTGTAGTTATGCGTATCTAAATACAGCATTCGTTATACATTATAATATAATATAATTCATTTGAATACATTATAATATATTGTAATACCATATAATATATTATAATATGTTGTAAAGTATCACGATATGTTATAATAAATTATAATGTAATTTAATACATTATTATCCATTATTAACTTCAAATTGCTCTTGTATGTAAAATTTGTGAAGACACATTATTGTAATTTATATTTATCTTAGTGTGCATATTTATTATATTTAATTAGGTTAAATTGTTATGGTACATTTATATAATCATTTATTTTTGTGTACAGGTTTGTTAACAATACAACACGACAAATGAATAGCATAGATATCGAGAAATTGTGACCGAACTTTACAAGCGTGGGCAGCGTGATTGAGAAGCTCGAAGTCATTTAGACAAGAAAAAATAAATATTTCAAAGTTATTAAATTTTAAAATTTGGGGGGATGATATTCATGTTTTGTATTTTTCATTTAGTAGAAACAATACATTATACTCCATATATGAAAAAATAAACAATGTGAATTTCATATTCAATGTCAATACTATACTGCATTATTTGTATAAATAGAGGTAAAAACTACATTCGTTGTTAATTTGAAACTATTATTCCACATAGTTCAATACATCTTTTATCCTGGTATTACTTAGTCTTCCAAATATTTATCCTTTCTTCAATATTGTTTATAATCGCATATGTAGTAATTGCTTGTGTAGTCTCAACCATCTCTTAAAAAGAATCATGCAACTGAGTTGATATATGATTATAATACATGATAACGTGCTATATTATATTATACTAGATTATATAATAATATAATATAATATAATAAATTATAATGTGTTGTAACCTCAAATAATATATTATAACGTATTTGGTTTTAGAAGATGAATTTTTAGTGAGAGAAGTGCTTTTGGTTTTATATTGAAAAAAGAGAGGGAAAAGATAAAGAATGAAGAAGAAAGAGAATGGATGAGTGTTATTTAATGATGAAGGTATAACAGTTATTTCACACCTAAAATGTAATAATCTTCAAATAAAAAAGATTATATCCATTTAGATAAATACGTGGATTGATTCATAATATTTTGTCAAATTTCTCTTTTAAGGTATATAATTGTTAATTTAATTTGGACGGTCCATTTCACGTGGAGATTTGCAATCTAGTAAGAAACCATCTCCATTAAGTCGGCTATAAAACGCCACAGAAAGTCTTATTATTATGAGCATGTTACTGATGCTGATGTGGATCGAACAAATGTGAACAATCTTGATTTTTTGGTAATTGGTTGAGTAATCATGTAAATGCTTTTTTTGGGACACCAGACTCAATTATTAGTATGTATGTGAATAACATTTTAAATTATGAAGAACGGACTTTTTATGAATAGAGAAAGTATAATATTTGATGAAAATAATAATATTAGTATTTTGAATATATTTTATTATTAATATGATAATTTTAAAAGTTATATATGGAATATGATCATTTTAAAAGTTATATATGGAGTATACAACATCTAATTTTGACAAATGATAATTTAACATCATAATATTTTTTTGAATAAGAGTAATATTTAATTTAGATAATAGTTTATATAATCTATCCAAAATGAGACATATAATGTGTCTGGATGATCCCTACGAGATAATTAAACGTATACTTTTTAGAGTTTGAAAAAATATGACTTATTTCCAAAATTTACATAAGTACAATGGTAATATGTGAAGTTAAAATAATTATTTGTGTAACATATTTAAAACTCCGTAAATTATCATTACACAAATACAAACTCGAATAATTAAATCTCGATTTCAACCAAATTCGAGTAACAATTTGTGCAATCAAATCTTAGATTCCTCCCCAAATTCCCTCGAAATTTCCTTAAACCTTTTACGCGTTCACACGTCTTTCCATGTTCTCATCTCATATACATACAGCATATATACTCATTTATACGCATACATAAATTTATTTATTCTCCTTCTTTTCACATTACAAACAGCCCATTTTTATCATTTTCAAGAAGAATATAAATTACTTCTAGTCTTTTTCTTACATATATACACGAAAGCTTGAATCCACAAAAAAAAAAAAATATTTAGTACAGGAAACACTTAAACTCAAATGGACATGAATGATTTATCATCAAATAAAAGAAGAAAAACCAAGAAAAACAACCCTGAAATGGTACATGAAGATAGTTATCCATTTCATATAGACAAACCAGAAGGGGGGCAAGTTAAGACCAAAGAGCTCAAGGAAATTATCACATCATTGATGTTTATTGACGAGCATGAAAAGCATGAGGAGGAGGAGGACTTGGTTATGGAAGAAAAAGAATTATTGGAGGCAAATCATCACAAGAAAACTCTAGCTTTAGTTGATCATTATTCTAATTTTCAAGAAAGTCATCATACAAATATTGATCAAGCTAATGTTGTTAGGAAAAGAAAAACAAGAAAAGCTTCCACGTCTGCATTAGTTGTTTGTTCAGAAGCTAAGGAAAATGAGGGTGTAGTTATTTGTACTAGTAATACTGATGGTAATAATAAAATATTAAATGAGAAGAAGCAAGGTAGTTCAGGGGGGCAACAAAGGAGATTATGGGTGAAGAATCGATCAAAAGCTTGGTGGGATCAATGCAATAGTCCTGAGTTTCCTGAGCATGAGTTCAAGAAAGCCTTTAGGATGGGGAAAACAACGTTTGACATTGTATGCAATGAATTAAGCTCAGTTGTAGCTAAGGAGAATACTATGTTGAGAGATGCTGTTCCTGTAAGGCAACGTGTGGCCGTTTGTATATGGAGGTTGGCTACTGGTGAACCGCTTCGGCTCGTGTCGAAGCGGTTTGGGTTAGGGATATCTACTTGCCATAAATTGGTTTTGGAGGTTTGTTCTGCAATTAGGACAGTTTTGATGCCTAAGTACTTACAATGGCCTGATGAGGAACTAACAAGGAGGATTAAGGATGAGTATAAATTGATTTCAGGGATTCCTGATGTTGTTGGATCAATGTACACTAGTCATATTCCAATTATTGCTCCAAAGATAAGTGTTGCAGCTTATTTTAATAAGAGGCATACTGAGAGGAATCAGAAGACGTCGTATTCGATTACTGTTCAGGGTGTGGTTGATCCAAGAGGGGTGTTTTCTGATGTGTGTATTGGATGGCCTGGATCAATGCCTGATGATCAAGTTCTTGAGAAATCGGCGCTTTTCCAGAGGGCTAATCAGGGGTTGTTGAAGGGTGTTTGGATTGTTGGGAATTCAGGGTACCCTTTAATGGATTGGGTTTTAGTACCTTACAATCAGAGGCATTTGACATGGACACAACATGCCTTTAATGAGAAGATTGGTGAGGTTGAAAGGGTATCAAAAGAGGCGTTTGCGCGGTTGAAGGGGAGGTGGAGTTGTTTGCAGAAGAGGACTGAGGTGAAACTACAAGATTTGCCAGTAGTTCTTGGTGCTTGTTGTGTGTTGCATAACATATGTGAGATGAGGAATGAAGAAATGGAGCCAGAGTTGAAGTTTGAACTCATTGATGATGAGATGGTTCCAGAGGTTCCACTCAGATCAGTGAATGCTATGAAGGCTAGAGATACTATTGCTCATAATCTTCTGCATCATAATCATGCTGGAACATCCTTTTTGTCTTAAATATGAAATAAGTTATGTGAAGATCATTGTTTATTTCTTGGAAATTAGTTGATCTTGTATTTTGAATTATAGTTCTTAGTCATACACATGAAATGCCTTTGTGATTTGTTGAATTTTGTATGCCAAAGTTACATACAAAAAATGCAGAAAAATCAAGATTTAGGGCAGTTTTAATTTCATTAGTAACCAATCCATTTTGTATCATATTAATTCACCTCATTGTTTGTATTGCTTGATTTGGAGTTGAGAAAACATATTCTTACAAGGAGTTTTGACATCTTTTATCTTCTTCACTCAATCAAACAAACATTAATTCATTTTTATTGATGATTTCATCTTTGAAAATTATATTTGAAAATTAATTGATGAATATGGTAAATTAAATACGACAATTAAAATAAACTGAATGGAATATTTTTGTCTTGAATAGTTGAATCATCAATGAATGTTTACGACAATTAAAATAAATTGAATGGAATATTTTTGTCTTGAATAGTTGAATCATCAATGAATATTTGGACTTAGAAGCATACCGTTGAGTCATGTATGTGTCATGTGAATAGGACGGCCTTCATCTTAGTTGGTAAAAAGTTTAGAGTGGTGTGGTATCAACTCCGTCTCTTCATGCAGCTTAAGTTTGATTCTCATAAAAATCGACCTTTTGTTGAACTGATAATCGAGAGTCTGAAACACATCCTACGATTTACCTCCTTCATATACTTCATGATAGGGATGTGTGGGTACCGTTAGATTACCCTCTAACCCTTTTCATCATAGCTTCTTATTGATTTTACTTTCCAACTCAAAGTTTGGGAGGAATTGACAATTGCCACGGCCCACGTATAAATGTTGAATTTCTCATGTAAAATCCATTACACTTTTCACATTGTGACTATTGGTGGGAATATCATATGAGCATTAATAACCATCTTATGATTCTATTTTTTTTTAGATGTCTAATAGTAGTTCGGTAAGTTTCAATCTGTTTCACCAATTTCAATGTCTTGATATTTCAAAGGTTACAATTTACAAAGATAGAGACATAGAGCTATATCTAACATTTGACTATTTATTTAGTCGAGTATTTTCGAATCATCATGCAAGTAATTTAATGCCTATCAAAGTCTCAAAATATTTGAATGGGACCAGCATGAAGCATACACTATTGCACTTAGTCAAAAAACAAACACTGTATTTTTTTACATCCAAATGTGAACACTTGCCACTTCTCTGCTTCATTAAGAAATACGTTGACAATTAACCAGTATCTTAATATTCTTCATTAAACTAAGTGCTCTCTTTTTCCTTGGAGTTCCATTTTTAGAGTCAATGCAACTAAATCACCACTATAGTAAGATGGTCAGGAATAATTTTGACAAAATACCTAAACTCTGCACAAAAAACTCAAATGAGTTGTTTGCACTATATAATCAAATTATTGAATTGGTCAAATTCCTTATCTACCTACCTTAGTTGATTTATGCATTAGTCGTATGTACTTTTCCTTCAATTGCTGTATAACTTTTCATTTTCATCATATCATCACCTCATCAGAATAGTGACAGATAGTTGAGCACTTGATCTAACATTGCTTTTTCAAAAAATCAAAATGATTGGTGACAGATTTATCACATTTTTAGAAAGTTTGAATCTATTAATGAGCAGTGGAGATAATATTTCACGGTGAAAAGTTACGGTTAAATTCAAGATTTTTTGTTGGTAAATAGTTCGTTAATAATTAAAAATACAAATTATCTTATTTTGATATATTTTCCTTTTAACTTTGGTGCATTTTAGGTAATATGTATCATTTTATAAATAAAAAAAATTATTAATGTCAATTATAGAAGCATATTTTAACTTTTTAAGTAATAAATGCCAAAGCTTGTTTAGCAATTTTAATTACTGGCATTTAATTAAGTGAATAAAATAATTTTAGACAATTTTTTTTTTGAATTTTTTCGCTTGTATATGCTTAGAATGGTGTTACGTTTTAGTAATAGTAATGAATTTTTGCGTTGAAATTTCGTAGATATGAATATTAATGAGCGTTAATGACATTAGCAGTTACCGTTTCGCGTACCTAACTTTCAAGGTACAATAAAATTGATGGTTCATTTCATAAAATGGATTTTATTTCTATCAGGAAGAAAAAAGACGGATAATGTAGAATGGACGGCTTCATTTATCTTTTAGTACACAAAAACGACAAACCATGTGAAATGCACGATCAGTAGTTACATTCAGCAGAAACCTTGAAACTTTTGGTGCGTGAAAATAAAAGATGTCTAAATTGATACTAAAATGATGTATTTTCATTAACAATGTATATGATATTTATACAATTGAGAAGCTAACAAACAACCTAGAAAGTAGAGGTTAGAGAAAGTGCTCAACAGCGCAAGTATCTTCTTTAGTTATACAAGATAACTATTGGAATTCACGAAACTCAGTATTCAAACTTTGAACTACATCTTTGGCGCTTTGCGCTACATGATGATACACTACACTTTTAGAGTCTTCTTTTGCATGATCACGCTTCGTATGATCGACACCTCCCCATAAGTGGAAGTGTGGTGAAACCACATTCAACAGGCAATAATCACGGACATGGATAGATCTTTGGTAAGAACATCGGCAATTTGATGAAGTGTAGGAACATACTGAACCTTTAATGCACCATTAGTAACTCTTTCACGAACAAAGCAAATATCAATTTCAACATGCTTAATACGTGAGTGTAGAACAAGATTCTGAGACAAATAGAGTGGCACCCAGGGTGATAAAATGGTGTGTGGGAGAGCTGGAAGAAATAACATGAAGTTCCTTCAGTAATTTTTGAATCCACATTAGTTCAGCTGTACAAAGAGCAAGACTTCGATATTCAGCTTCAGTACTAGAACGAGCAACCACCTTTTGTTTACGGGACGACCAACTAATGAGCGAATTTCCCATGAAAATAACAAATCCTGATGTTGATCTTCGAGTATCAGGACAACCTGCCCAGTCTGCATCTGCATAGGCTTTAAGCTCAAAGGAAGAGGAAGGTTGAATTAAAATGCCATGTTGAACTGAGCCTTTAAGGTACCTAAGAATTCTTTTCACAAACTGCCAGTGAAGAATCGATGGAGATTGCATGAATTGACAAGCTTTATTCACAGCAAATGCAATGTCCGGTCGAGTAATGGTTAAATACTGAAGTGCCCCCACTGTGCTTCTGTACATAGTAGGATCGGAAAAGGGTTCTTGATTAACACTCGAGATTTGACCCTCAGTAGTACAGGGATTTCCAAGAGGCTTAGCACCATCCATCTTGACTCTTTCAAGAACTTCAGCAAGATACTTGGACTGATTCAAATGTAAACCAGAGGGAGTACGAAGAACTTCAATGCCTAGAAAATAATGTAAAGATCCAAGATCTTTTAAGGCAAATTCAGAGTGTAATTGATCAATGATTGCTTGAATGTCCAGTGTTGAGTGACCTGTGATTATAATGTCGTCGACATATACTAAGAGAAACACACATTGACCAGATTGTGACTTAATAAACAAAGAAGAATCTGCAGATGAGCTTTTAAAACCAATCTGAATTAATCTGGCAGAAAGTCGATGAAACCAAGCTCGAGGAGCTTGCTTAAGACCATAGATTGCCTTATGAAGTTTGCAGACATATGAAGCATTTGTAGTGTCTTTGAAACCTGGGGGCTGCTTCATATAAACTTCTTCAGACAATAACCCATGTAGAAACGCATTATTCACATCAACTTGTCGAATATTCCAACCCAAAGAAACTGCCATATGAAGCACAATCCTAATGGTTGTAGCCTTGACAACTGGGCTAAATGTCTCAAAGTAATCCACCCCATATTGTTGAGAGACCCCGGTAGCTACTAATCTAGCCTTACATCTCTGAAAAGATCCATCTGCATGCTTTTTCACCCTGTAAATCCATTTGCAATTGACAATGTTATGATGAGAAGGAGCTGGAACCAAGCTCCATGTTTGATTCTTTACCAAAGCATCATACTCTTCTTGCATAGCCGTCTGCCATTCAGGATACTCCTTGGCTTGTGAGTAACAAGATGGTTCAACCAACACATTACTGAGAGGGTATTTAGATACATTAAAGACACGAGGTTTTAAGGAGTTGGTTTGAGACCTAGTGACCATCCTAGTAAGAGGAAGACTTTGCTTAACAGGAATGGTAACAGCAGGCTGTGAAGGAGGAGTATCTGTTTGGATAGGAACATGAACTAAATCTCCACTAGGTTCTGAAGAAGGGGAAACTGTTGATTGGAGAATAGGAGAAGAAGAATGTGAGATAGGATTGGCATGTGGAAATGGAGGTAAGTCAAGTGGAGTAGGTGTGATGGGAGATGGTAATGAAGGTAGATTAGGATATGAGGTAACAGATGGATGAGAACATGTTAAAATACCTAAGGGAGTACTAGAAACATGGTTAGGAAAAGACAGAGAAGATACAGAGGGAGTAGAACCCTGAGCAAAAGGAAACAATTGTTCATCAAAAACAACATGTCGAACAATGTATTCTCTGCCACTAGCTAGATGAAAACATTTATAACCTTTATGTTGAAAACTATAACCTGTGAATATGCAAGGTAAAGATCTGAAATGAAGTTTGTGTTTGTTGTATGGCCTAAGATAAGGGTAACAACGACAACCAAAAACTTTAAGCAAGTTGTATTGAGGATGTCTACACAAACCTTTTGATAGGGTGACATATAATCAAGTGATTTGTTTGGCAGTCTGTTGATCAAGTACACAGCAGAGGAGAATGCATCATCCCAGTATTTCAATGGCATGGAAGCCTTAGCTAGCAAGGTGAGTCCAGTTTCTACAATATGCCTATGTTTTCTTTCGGCTGCACCATTTTGAGAAGGTGTATGAGGACATGATAATTGATGTGTGATGCCTAATAAATTTAAGTTCCTATATTCACCCCCCCAATCACTTTGCAAAGTTTTAATTTCCTTTCAAACTTAGTTTCTACCATAGCTTTGAACTCATTAAAGATTTGATAAACTTCAGATTTGGATTTCATAGGATAAAACCAAACATACTTAGTAAAGTGATCCGTAAAGTGAACATAATACTGAAAACCTTTATTTGAAACAACTGGAGACTTGCCCCATACATCAGAATACACAAGCTCTAAGGGAGCAGTGGATACAAATGTTGAAGCAGGTAAATGAAATCTATGACTCTTTCCTAATTGACATGAAGCACAAACAGACTGACTCAATTTATTGACTGAATTAGAAGTGGAAATCAAGGACTGAGCAACTAATTTCTGGACTATGTGAGGTGCCGGATGTCCAAGTCTCTCATGCCATTTATCAAAACAGTTTTCTCTCCCACTAAAGCAAAATGAGATGGTTTAGGTAGAGATGCAGAGTGATCCTGGGATGATGCATTGGACTCCAACCTGTATAATCCTTGATCAAGTTTGCCTTGAAGAAGAATCCTGCCCTGAAGATCCTTGACAAAACAATGACCAGCATGAAATTCAAGATATACATTATTATCAGCTGCTAATTGAGAGACACTAAGAAGATTTTTGGTGATTTGAGGCACATGTAAAATGTTATTGAGATGAACATATTTATTTGGATAGGCTGAGATACTAGTTTTACCTGTGTGATTGATAGGTAGAGTTTGACCATTTCCTACACTAATTTTGTCTGATCCATGATAATCATGATAAATAGAGAGATTGTTAAGATCCGCACTAATGTGATTGGTAGCACCTGAGTCAATATACCAAGATGGATCCTGAATAGTAGAAGGAGTAGCAATTAAAGCAGTCTTGGAAGAAGAATCATTTGATGATGATTAAACATATCTCTGATAACATTTTGCTGCAGTATGACCAGGTTTCAAGCAGATTTGGCACATCATCTTGGACTTATAGGAAGGCCTTGATGCATTCTGAGGGTACCTTTGATATAACCTAGAAGCATTGTTGTTAGATTGATAAGGTTGGCTTGATTTAGAACTCTTGTGATACTGATTATTCTTAGCAGCATAGTTAATAGATATTCCAGCCTCCAATCTTTGAGTCATTCGAGCTTCATGTTGCAAAAGAAGAGATGTAAGCTCTTCAACTGTGATAGCGGTACCTCGAGTATAAACGGAGGTAATTAGAGAATCATAATCAGAATCAAGCCCGTCAAGAATATGTGACACTAACTCAGTATCACTAACTGGAGTCAAAGAGACAGAAAGATTATCAACAATGGTGTTCATTTTTTGAACATAATCAGCCATGGGCAGGGTGCCCTTCTTAGTAGTATGCAACTGCATCCTCAACAATGAAGATCTTGCTTGATTTTGAGCGACATGGATCTTGAACCAAAATTTCCATACTTAAAATGAAGTCGTGCATTTGACAACCCTTGCAATCTTTGGAGTACTAGAGAGGACAACAACCAACTCTGTAATTGATCTGTCACAACCCGTAGGAGAAATTTAGGATTGTGATTAGTGAAGTAGTTGTATGGCCTCCCAACAAGGAGGAGGATCTGATGCCGATTGTTTACAGGGGTGGTATTATTGGACCCAGTTGGTGAAGTAACCGTGGTTGTGACGGTGGTCGAAATCATTTTTGGTGGACAAAGGAAAGTTCCATCCACATAGCCCACAAGATCGAAACCTCGTAGGGTGGGAAGGACTTGAGATTCCCAGAGAAAATAGTTATTCTTATCAAGTTTCTCATGAAAAACTTGAGTGAAGGTAACTACACCAGTGCCAGACATGGATTCTTGAGGTAAAGAAATGTGGGAAGACATGAAAAAAAATTTGAGACGTGAGTCAAATTGGCTCTGATATCATAAAAGATGTCACAAATTGATACTGAAATGATGTCCTTTCATTAACAATGTATATGATATTTATACAGTGCCCAACAAAAGCAAACCTAGAAAGTAGGAGCTAGAGAGAAGATTACTCGGCCTAGAATTATCTTGACTTGATTATGCAAAGATAACTATTGGAATTCACAACGGTATTCAAACTTTGAACTACATCTTTGAAACCTCGCCGCATGATCATGCAGCACCCAAATTCTTCTTTTGCATGCTCACCTTTCGTATGATTGAGTTGTGAGTTGATAAAGTTGTTGGTGATTGAGTTCTTGATTTGATAGAGTTGTTGGAGTTAGTAGTGGTTTAGTTGTGGATTGAGTAGTATTATAGTTGTTGTCAGAGTTGTGGACTTGGTTGGATTAGTTGTTAGTTGTGATGTCGTACTTGTCGGTTGATAGAGTAGAGTCGAGAAGTTGTTGGGTATTGCAGTCTTTCTTGAAATGTACGAATGTTATTGTTGGTTGCCATTATTTTGGAATGTTTATGATAGTAGCCAATTTATGAACATATAGTGGATAGTAAAATTGCTAGTAGCTTACGTATACGATCTTAAATTAAAACATATATATTTACTACTTATCTATTTTATGCGGGATTAAGCTGTTTTATTACATTGTATGATTGGGGTTAATTTCACTCTTGAGGTATATATATTCACTAAGCTTAGCTTAAAGCCTATTATTTATGGGCGGCATTTCAAAAATACTAGGTTGGCAATTAGTGCGGTATCATTTTCGGGCTTGTTCGGTGATCGTACCTTTAGGTGAGTGGTGGCGATTGGTCCTCACTTGATCTATTCTTTTGGATTGTAGTCGGTTGTTTTATATTATTTATTTTGGGATTCGACTTTTTGTATGTTGGCATGTTAATACGTAGGAGATTGTTGTACTCTCGGTTGTTATTGTGGTTGAAACACCGGGTGGATTCTTTTCCTTAAATTGTTTCTTGTCCGTTGTAGAGTATTTTGGGTTATTTGAGGCAGTGTCTTTTTAAACTTAGTCGTTAAACCGATTGGTGACTACGGGTGTCGGGATTTGAACTGATTCCCCAACCTCGGTACGTGCGACTGGGAAATTGGTCGTTATTGAGGGATATTAATACATTGATTCAATTGATTTTTTAAAATAATTTTATTTCAATTATGAACTAACTATTTTTTTGTGTAGTTGCAAAAATTTGAAGAAAATAACTAATAATGACAATGTATGTTAAGAGCGCAAACCTTATTTAAATTCGATGAGTGATAGTTTGTAAATGAATCAAGAAATAAATTTATGCAATTATGTGAAGAAAGTGCGAACCTTGAAACCTTATATAGAAAAGGCATTGTAAGTATCTATTAAACAAATTTATGCAATGATTTATGATAATGATTTTTTGACTTGAGTTCTATTGGTGTCTATTAATCATCTAGTTAATTTGATTATAATTTATGTTATGCGAACTGTTTCTTTGAGAAGGAAGAACTATTCAGAGATAAAATATTTAAGACAAACGAAAGGCTAAATTAAACTTTCGAGGGCACGTATGCGGTGGTTAGGCGTTGATTTTATCGAGACAAAGCGAAGAGGGCACAAATTTATTTTAGGTGCCATAAAAACAGACAAAATTAAAAAAGATGAAGTAGTAAAAAGTATAGACAAATTCCAAGATTTTGCCTGACATCTTGGATAAAAAATAGGAATATTCCAAAACCAAAGACTTCCCGTTATGGCTTGAGAGCCTGACTTGTATGTCAAGGTAAGAAGGATGGATATAGAAGAATATGAAGAAACGTTAAATGTGAAGATATATGATATAGAAAAAATCTATTTTATAATAGTACAAAGGGGTCATTTCAATTATTAAATAAATTAATTTTATTTTATATTTAACTATAAAGGTAATTTCATAACAAAACCTCGTAGTCGTTGCAGCGTATTGTGAGCCGTCTGGATGTTTTGGCGTATTGGCGTCGTACAGGTTAAACTATCCATTGGTAGGCGTTGATCTCGTTTTTGTGTGTGAGTCATAGCATCGAGCCTCGTAGGTCAACTTTGTCACCCCGGGACTTGATTCTTGGTATGTGTTTTCCTCACTGCGTATAAAACTGAAATCTATGTATAACTTGAGAGATATTCGTAACGCCCGTCTTGAGTTAGGCATAATTATGAAATGGTCTTTATGACTACGGGTAGAAGATGCAAGGATATGGGAATAAATTCATCCATTTCCCTTAATATGTTGTTATTGAGAAAACATAAATATTTGAACACTTTAAATTCAAGTTTTATGCAATCGGAGTCCATTGTGTTCATGTTTTTGTTAAATACTTATGACTTTCTTGATAATATTTCAGTGTACACTGCAGTACCTTACGCGAGTACATCTTTTTTGTAACATTTTTTAGTCAAGTGTAAGTGTAAGTTTTGTTTTCTTTTAAAAGGTAATTTAATGATAAACAAGTTCATAGGTGTTACCAGCCTCTCTTGTGAGGACTAGTAGCTTCATTCGTTTCATTCTATTCAACTCGCCCAACTTATTCGATTGGTTGTAGTTGTCCCTTTAAGCAATGATACCGCTCTTAACTGCTTGAAGAGTCCAAAACTCTTTTTCTTAAGATATTGAACACATGTCGTCCTTATTCTTACTTTTAAATTGTCCATTCTACATATAATAAAGACCTAGTGTAAGTTGCTATATTTCACACATAATTACAATTAACCCAATAAAATTACTTTATTATAATTAAGCGGATTAGCTGCCGATCCAAATATATGTGACAAGGTTATCCAGTGGTTTTAGTGTTGGACTCTACGACATGGCCATCAAGGGACTTAAAATGTCGTGATGGCTTTCTTATTCTCTTTCTTTTCTTTTTATGATCCAATTTCTTTTGGTTTGTTAATTTTTTGCATTCTGGTGGAATTTCATTCTTCGGTATAATCGATTGGAATGGATGCCAATGGAATAGAGCTTTTTAATAGATTATTATAATTAGATACATGATTTTTTATATCATAATATAGTACTGACATGGTTCATAATCATATGCCACATTGTAACATATGTATGGTTTATTATATATATTAATTTTTTAGTAGCGTACTATTTTGTACTTACACTGATTCTTCATCCTTGGAAGCGGAACTAACTCATGAGCTTTGATCCCAATGGAATAGCCCTACAAAAGAAAATTTGATTAGATATGAATTTTAACTAGATATAATGTAATATAGTACTGATATGACAAATAATCATAAAGCATATATTCAAATACTATGGCATTGTACTTACTCTTCTGTTTCTTGGTCATTGATTTTATTAGCATCGAACTCATGAATGTGTTCTATAAGAAATTCAATATCCTCCTCTTATTTTTTCTTTTTTTCAGCAGAATGGGTTAAGGCTGCCTCATCAAAATCAGCTAGGTTGTAGTTCACCTTTGGAGAGGTTAGGGTTAGTGTCAACCTGTAAAACAACAGTCCATGAATAAATAATATAATTTGTAGTTAGACACATTAGACAATATATGATAAGGCTGCGTTAATTATGTTTTATAATTTTCAAATGTTAGTTTGTTCTCATCTTTGTTGTTCTGCACAAATAACATCAAGTATGAATGCACATATTAGACAGATTAGAGTCTTAAAACTGAAAAGTTGGTATCCCGAAAATTCTCAATGTATCTATTGCATGGTGTTCCCTTTTATTTTCTTTGTTCCTTTCATCATTTTTTTCTTCATTTTCTTTTTCCAAAGGGTTTAATTCAGCACATAAATTTCCCACAGGATCATCAGATTGGGGGGAATCATTATTTCTTCCCCATCCTTCTCGTTGTCGGTACCTTTTGGACTTGATCTTTTTTCTGTTGGAGTCTTCACAGTCTCCTCCAACGTCTTCTTTTCCACAACATTGCTTGGACTTTTTGCAGGATTCTCACTTTTGTCTACACTTTTGCTGCCTACGTTAACCCTTGGGCTTGTTAGAGAACAACAAATGCATAAAAACACAATACACATTTGAAGATCATATCTGATTTATATTATGGCATAATCCTCCAAGTGTTTGGTTGTACCTTTCACATTTATCGGAGCTAAAAACCAAATCCAATTGGAGTCCGGGTTAATAATTCCAAGTATGGACCCCATCCATTTCTGCAAAGCTCCACTACTTCCTTATATATAACCTATTTCTTCGGCTCGATTTGGTTTGAACCGGCCCCAGGTAGCAGTTGAAAACGAAATGCGGCTTGGGCTCGAGCGGGTCCCAGTGTTGGAGTTTAGAAAAATTTGAGGCAAAATAACTTAGGTGCCAATCGGCCCACAAGTGCCGATTGAGGCTGATGTGGCCCCCAAAGAAATCAACTGTATATGATGGCCCACAGGTTTGGGGTCTTTGGAGGGCGTCCGGACCTTGGTGAAGTGATGTTTTAGGCGGTTTCTAACGTCTTGGGCTGAAAAGCTGGATTTGGTAGGTTTGTTTAGAGGGCGTAAATATAGGACGTGTTATATGAGTTTTATTTATCATGAAATCTATAATGAAATAATCATCTTAGAAGAATATTAGGTGCATAATGTGCTTGAAGAAATCTTTATTCTTGGTAAGGAGCTTTGTGGTTGAGATTTTCGGTAAATAAGAAAATCACTAAGCATAGATTATAGGCGAGTGAGTAGGGCTTGTACTTGATCTTTTGATTATTGGTGAATTTTGCAGCCAGCAAGCAGGGGCGTCGCTTTCGCGTTAGAGGAGCATACATAAATCGTTTGTTACATTTTAATTTCCTTGGCAAATTCTGTCGTTAACATTGATTCTTGGCTCAAGGTTAAAAACTTCGGGATTTTCCCGAATAATGTACCCTTGGATAAAAACTCATGGCTCTAAATAACTAGGCTAGGGATAGTTGTTTGATAGTGGCAGGAGGCAGTTTGGGCTCGGCTTTAGACTTCATTTCGGAGAAAGAGGGGGAGGGTGTCTATTACCTTGATTGTCAGTTTTCTCCAAGCTTTTGTTTTCCCCAAAATCCGTTTGTACTCTTTGTTATTTTGCTTGCTTAAGTTCTCAATTTTGTCTAGAATTTTGTTGCCTGCATTAACCCTTGAACTTGATTGAGCCGGCTTGAACCGGCTCGATAGAATCCCAATTTTGCTGAATAATGTACCATGGGTAAAAAATTGAGCTAAAAAACCAGCTAGGAGGTGGTTGTTTGATAGTGGCTTGGGACTCGGTTTGGGCTCGCTTGAGACCTAGTTTGAGGAGAAAGAGGGGAGGGAGGTGTCTATGGTAGGTTCTCGGCTTGAGTACAGTGATATATAATCTGACATAGAAAACAAAAATCGAGAAAAGAAAAATCATTAAAAAGATAATCGCATTTGAAAATCATGCTCGGCACATAAATGCATTATCCGGTCGATATAATGACACTTCAAGTAAAAATCATATCGAGAACTATGTATGGCACAATAAACAAACAAAGAGAAGATTAGCTTGAGTCTGTATAATATAACATAGAAAGGAATGATAATGTTAATTAAATTGATTGTGTGGTTAAAGCTAAATCTTGGAGTTTGTGATAAATAAAACGATAAAAATTTAAGTGGAAGTGCTTAGGGCAATCATATTTTATACGGGTTAAAATGATGTAGAATATTATTCTTCTTTCAAAATCAAATATATTTAGAAGATTATTCTGGCTATATCATTATTTAGTCTAGTTGAGTATTTTCTTAATCTGTAATAACTCTTAAAGACAAAGATAAAATATAAGTTCTTTAAGAATATTAAAGCCCTAAATATTCCTTCATATAATGATTATATCTCTGCATTGTGTTTTTTGTGAAAATTAACTCCTGCTTAATGTGTATCCATTTATGAAGCCCAGCATGCTTACTGAATTAAATGAGGGAGCGCAAAAAGTACAGCAAGCTAATCTCTCAGTGGCAGTCATGGGCGGCCATTGAACCACGATCGACCAGCTGTGAGACCACTCTTTAAGCGCCCAGAGACACATCGAGAACTTGGAGTGCCATTGGCCTCTCGATATGAAAGCTTATTCAAAAACAGCTATGGTTTCACTTCAACATATTGTCAGTTTTCTCCAAGTTTTTGTTTTTCGCAAAAGCCACTACTCTCTTTGTTGTTTTGTTTGCATCATTGTCATTTTTGTCTACACTTTTATTGCCTGCATAATCCTTGGACTTGTTCTTTTTAAAATTAGCAACCTTCTCTTTTCCACCAAAAGCTAGCCACTGCACTCTTTGTCATTTTACTTCCAGGAAACTCAGTTTTGTCAAGACATTTGTTGCCGGCGATAACCCTTGGACTTGTTCTTTTTTGTGTACCAGCCTTCTCAATGTCTTCAAAATTTATCTTGCCTGCAGCCCTGAGACTTCTTCTTTTATGTGTAGAAGTTTGATCAATGTTTTTTGATTTTCAATTTTTTCTTCCCTGCAGTAGCCGTTGGACTTCTTCTACTTTTTGTATGAGTCTGCTCAATTTTCTGGAACTTTTGCTTCTTTACTTTACCTGTTGGACTCGTCCTAGTTTTGGTAGGAAGCTTCTAATTCTTTTTCAATGTTTCGTTGCTTCCTTTACCTAGTAGATTTGTCCTTTTTTTTGGCAGGAGGCTTCTCATTCTTCTTTAGTTTTTTCTTGTCTACACCAGCCTTGACAGTTTTTCCACATCTGTTTTTTGTAACAGATTGATACTTTTTCAATTTTGAGCATTGTTGATTCTGTAGATACTTATCTTCCAAATCATCATCGCTTCCTTCACTCCTCCTGATCTCCCTCATCTCTGTCTTCGGACTGATCGTCTTCCTCCTGATCATCATCATCATCATCATCATGATTTTCATCATCTTCCTCCTCACTCTCTTCTTCTTCTATACCTCTTAGTCGATTTTCCATAGTTATAATGGTTTTCTTGAACATCATGATCTTCTCCTCTAAATACTTTTTATGCTCTGGGATCTACAACATCAAAATAAATTGTAAATTTTGACATAATATAGCTGATTTGATCCACGTTTGATGGTGTAATATAGGGCACAACTTGTTTACAATGTTATGCCACAATTTAAAATAACTATGGTTTACCAAACTTTACTTTCTGTATTGGGCATTGTTTTGGATCAAACATTATGAATTCCTGAGGGGTGCAATTCTTGGCTGGTCTATTAACATAACTAGATGTTATGGCTTGCCCGAACCCACAGTATTTGTGCACACCTAAAATTTTGATTTTCTTGTCTTCAACATCCCAGTTTTTTAGAGTTGGCGTTGTGCACAAATAGAGTTCCAATGGACTATTAGGCCCTATTCTCTCTAAGTAGGAAATCTGTATGTTCATTTTTTTATTAGTAACTGTTTGACAAACTTAAACATATTTATGCTCAAAATATTATGGCACAATATAGTAGAAATGTGGAATAATAAAAAAGTATTGCAATATCTATCATAAACATAATATAAAACTTACCAAGAAAAAATGAATGTCTGCTTTGGGAGCCTTGTACCCTTTTATTCCTTTTTGAAGGTATTTCAATATAAGTTGGGACCAATTATATTTGGATACCTCTGCATGGTTTCTCACAAATCGTGCATACTTCAAACTCATTCCATCTCTGTTTTCTGGACAGCAAAGGCACCCGATAATATATATCAGAACTGCCTTGCACCAGAACTCATTATTCTTAATATTTCTTATGACTTCTTCCATTTTGTTTGCACTAATATGCTCCAAAACTTTATCGTCATATCCGAGCCCCAACTCTCTTTTGATGTCAGTGATGTTCTTCTCAGTGCACCTTTCTATCTTCGCAATTTTTCCTTTACAAGGAAGACCATATACTCTACTTACATCCTCTATTGTTACAGGCAAGGCTTCAAACTTAATCAAGCACAAGTGACTCTCATCCATTTCAAAACTTTCACTTACCCTTTTGACAAAAATCTCCAGGGATATTTTTCCACTTGCAAATCTTTAACATGCCTCCAAATCCTGTAAGTTTGAGCAGATCTTTTCTTTGTCGAACCTTATGAGGGTACTTTTCTCTTATTGAATTCATCATTTTATACACCATTTATGGTCTGCAAAGGTGTCTATATCTCAATTTTTTCCTTTGTTTTTGCTCTTTGCTAACTTCTAGTTTTTTTTGTCTTGTACCCATTGTTCATGCATATCCCAAATGAATGTTAAACATATTTATGCCATAATATTGTAGAACGTGGCATAATAAAAAGAAGTATATTCAACATATGTATAGAAAACATAATGTTGCTACAAAGATAGCATAAACCATGGTTACTATTGTTGGAATTCTCGCGCATGGATTTCATGTGCTAGTAATTCATCCAAGAGCAAACCTGCTGGGTAGTAGTGTGTCCTACCAAGCAGAAGGAATTGGTCTAGGAAGCTGTCGGTCTAGGAGATGTTGTTGTAATCCTAGTAGGAACTGGACATTGAGCTTATAAATAGGGATCGATTATTCTTGCATTGTACACACAACAATTGAGAGATATAACATAGTTAGCTACATTAGTTGAGAGATTAAAGATTGAGTGATTGTAATCATTGATTTTATTCTTCAATAATATAGCTATTATTAGTGGTGGAGGTGAATCCAAAACCACAAAACAAATTATCGAGTTATTTATTTTCGTGCATTAATCAAGCAACTTAATATAAGCTTTCGATACTAAAGGTTCATATCAGAACAAAGAGTTCTTCGGCAGATTTGAATTGGTTTGTTTTTCGATCATTATTTCAACAAGTGGTATCAGAGCCAAGGTTCGAATGGGTGGAGACAAACCAAAGATGGTCATGCTAACGGCAAACAATTATGCAATTTGGAAGACAAAGATGCTTGATCGTTTGTACGTAAAGATGTTAGCACGACCAATTGAGGAACTAGGTATAAGGCCTCCTGATGCTAACAATGTCCGTGGGAGCCGAGTGAATTGATAGGAGGCCACAGTATCCGTGACTACATTGATATAGGCGGCATCCATCACGCCGAACACTATTACAAATCTGCAGATTTGGATGTCGACAAAAACAAGGATCAGAGTGAGAGAAAACCTTCCTCGGGCACAAAGTTACCTAGTTAGGCAACTTGGAAAATTACGTATTTTGCTGATGGTACTTCACACGTAACACCTTAATCAACTTGAACATATTTTTAATCAACTCACGGCTATGGGAGTCGATTTTAATGACGGTGTTCAAGCTGCCAGGATTCTTGGTTCGCTCGACTCGCTGGAAACTCTATCCGTGTCCTTGAGTGATTCGGCCCCGGATGGTACGATCTCAAAAGAGATGGTATCTAATACCATCTTGAATGAGGAATTACGCCGTGAGAGGACTCGACAACGGGCACGAGGTTCAACAATGACATGCTTGCTACTTGGTGCTACAAGAAAGGAAAGGTTAAAACACACAAAAGTTCATCCCCTGAAAAATCAAAGAGCTCAAAATGAGGATCAATGCCATTATTGTAATAAGACGTGGTCATCGAAATCAATGCTACTCCTTTAAAAAGGATGTAGCAAACGGGTCAGTCAAGAACAAGAAGAACGAAAACAATAATGTTGCAATTGTTAATCCGAGTGGTGATTTGATTGTGGGTGGTGATCGCTCACGCATGTTACGCATCGTTGAGACGATTGCAATCGACTCCGGGATCTGCCCATGTTACTCCTCACAAATCCTTCTTCATGACATATAAAGAGGGAGATCTCTGGGAAGCAAGAACGAAACAACGGGCATCGGAAATTAAGGGAATAGGCGACATATGCTTAAAGCTCCACTGGTAGCCAAACTATCTTGAAAGATGTTCGCTATATTCCGGATTTTCGACAAACTTACCCCTTTCCTCGTGCTGGATGACTGCGATTCTTCAACTTTTTCTGGGAAGTGGAAGTGGAAGCTCATTAGAGACTCCAAAATTAATTGCTCAAGGCGTCAAAGAAGGGCACAATCAGACGATCAAGACCGGTTGTTTCCTCAACAAATGGAGTCTATGTCGCGAACCAAAGATAGACTCAGGGTATACAATAGGCTCGATCATGTTTCGTCTTGTACCCATTTTTTGATGGGCAAACAACATAGAGTATCGTTCAATAAAAGTGCTCAAAGAAAGGGTAAGTTTCTTGAGCTTATTTATTCCGACGTATGTGGACTTATGGAGACTAGGACCTTGGGTGGTTGCTCTTACTTTGTTACGTTCATAGACGATCATTCAAGGAAATTGTGGGCTTACCCTTTGAAAACTAAAGATCAAGTCATTAATGTGTTCAAACAACTCCATGTTTTAGTCGAGAGAGAAACTGGCGAGTATCTCAAGTGTGTTCGGACCGACAATGGAGGGGAATACACTGGAGCTTTTGATCTTTATTGCAAGGAGCATGGTATTCGACATGAGCAAAGTGTGCGCAAGACTCCTCAACACAATGGTTTAGCCGAGAGGATGAATCGAACCATAGTTGAGAAAATTCGATGCATGTTGTCACATTCTAATCTACCAACTACATTCTGGGGAGAGGCTTTATGTGTTGCTTTGCAAATTATCAATCTATCACCTACAACTGTCTTGAAAGGTGAAGTTCCGGAAGAAGTTTTTAGTGGCAAAAAGGTCTCATACAAACATCTTAGGGTGTTTGGTTGTAGGGCGTTCGTACATATTCCAAAGGATGAGAGAACAAAATTGGATAGCAAATCCAAGCGATTATTATTACACTTAAGCTATGGAGCGACAAATTCGGTTGAGTTGTATGATCGGTGTCTAAGAAGTTTAGGAGTAGAGATGTTGTGTTTTTTGAAGATCAAACTACTCAGGGAACTTGACATGTCTGAAAGATAAGGGATAAAATCTTATAAATTTAAGTCAGCGATGAAACACAAATCGAACTACCTACGCCAATACTAATGTCTGCATGAGGATGTGGCGTTATAGATGATTATGGTGAATAATCAACAATGGCGAGCATTGAAGGCGATGTCATGATAAGGATCGTCATGATGATCAATTAGAAACCAATATGGGGGGCCTGCGATACTCTTGATCCCTCGAGACATGAACAAGGTCAACCATCTATTCGCACATCGACTAGGAATCGAACTCCATCAACTAGATATGCTCACCGTGACTATGCTTGAGTGTAGTGAGGGGAGCAATTTGCTATCAAGTAGTGGGAAGAAAGATGAACATGAGTGGATGGAGGCAATGAGAGAAGAGATGAACTCATTACAGAAGAATAAAACGTTCACTCTTGTTGAGAAGGTTCCAAACCAAAAAGTGTTAAAAAATAGGTGGGTCTTTAAATTGAAGATGGAAGATGGCAAACCTAAACCAAAGGTCTGTGAGGCTCGTCCCAGTAGTTAAAGGATTTGCACAAAGGCAAGGCATCGACTACGATGAGATTTTTTCCCCGGTTGTCAAGATAACGTCAATACGAGTAGTACTTGGCCTAGTTGCGGTGTTTAATCTAGAGATTGAGCAGTTGGATGTTAAGACTTAGCCTTTCTTGTGGAGACACAGATGAAGATGTATTCATGGGCGACTGAAGGGATTTGTAGTCAGGTAGGGAACACGTGGTGTGCAAGCTAAACAAGAGCTTATGGATTAAAACAAAGCGCCTCGACAATGGTACAAGAATTGATGCGTGCATTGGAAGAGTATGAAACTTTACTAGAACCTCGATTGATCATTTGTGTATTTATTAAAAGGTTTGCTAGTAATGACTATATATTGTTATTACTCTATGTTGACGATATGCTAATTGTTGGACAACATATGGCCAAGATTAAGGATTTAAAGGCTCAATTGAGTAAGGTATTCGAGATGAAGGACCTCGGGAAAGCTAGGAATATTTTGGGAATGGAAATCAAGCGAGATCGAGACAATGGTGTACTATGGTTGTCTCAAGAAAAGTATATCCAGAAAATACTAGCTAGATTCAACATGGAATCTTCCAAGTCCGTAAGCTGTCCACTAGGTGCACACTTTAAGTTGAGCTCGAAAACGTGTCCTGGACAGAAGATGGATGTTGAAGAAATGCAACGTGTTCCATATGCTTCGGCTATTGGAAGTCTTATGTACGCAATGTTGTGTACAAGGCCAGATTTGGCATATCCTGTTGGCGTACTTAGTAGGTTCTTATCTCAGCCAAGGAAGGAGCACTGGGAGGCAGTTAAATGGACGTTTCGATATCTTAAAGGTACATCGGATATGTGCATTTGTTATGACAAACAAGGTGCTGTGCTTGAAGGCTTTACGGATGTGGACGTGGCAGGAGATTTGGATTCTAAGAAATCTACGTCTGGTTATCTGTTCACTTTTGCGAGGGCTTGATATCGTAGTAGTGAGATTCTGAGTGCGTTGCTGGCTTTGGGCTACGGAGGCTGAATATATTGCAATCACCGAGTGTTGTAAGGAGTTACTTTGGCTGAAGTTTGTTTAGGCATTGGAATTCACAGTCGGTTTGCGTCTTGTGTGACTCTCGAAGTGCCATTCACTTGAGCAAGAATCCTTCGTTGCATTCAAGATCAAAAGCATGAGGTCGGGGTATCATTGGATGGGGGATGTCTTTGGAAAGAAAGTTAGTGTTCATCGATAAAGGTTCGTACAGCGATAACGGTGCGGGATATGTTGCAATTTGCCCAAGGGTAAGCTTGATAAGTGTTGCTCAATTCTTTGGGCCAGCATATGCGTCATCGTCATAAGTTATATGGATGACTATTCTCTTCTTCATAGCTCGGAAGGGGGAGAATTGTTGGAATTCCTCGCGGTGCATGGATTTCATGCAGGCTAGTAATTCATCCAGGAGCAAACTCAAGGTAGTAGTGTCCTACGGCGAGAAGGAATTGGTCTAGAAGTCATTGTCGGTCTAGGAGATGTTGTTGTAATCCTAGTAGGAACTGGACATTGAGCTTATAAATAGGGATCGATTATTCTTGCATTGTACACACAACAATTGAGAGATATAACATAGTTAGCTACATTAGTTGAGATTAAAGATTGAGTGATTGTAATCATTGATTTTGTTCTTGATATCTGACTATTATTAGTGGTGAAGTGAATCCAAAACCCTGAAACAAATTATCGAGTTATTTATTTTCGTGCGTTAATCAAACAGCAATATAAGCTTTCGATACTAAGGATATAGTTCTTGTGAATTTGAAGATTGGTTTTGTTTTTTGATCGTTATTTCAGCCAAATTATAATGTTTAATTTTACTATAATTTGTTAAATAATAAAAAAAATGGTTCTAAATGAATAACATGCCTCAAAATTAATCATAATGAATCATTATTAACCACAAAAATTAACCCCCAGCAACCAATGATACTTGAGTCCCCAAAATCAAAAATAAAAGAAAGCACCAAATTAATAACGAAAATTATAGAAAAATTAATCTCAAAATTCAGTTAATGTTGAAGTATTAAACAATAAACCATGGGTAATTATAATTTTTCACATTTTACAATATGTTAAATAAAAAATGGTTCTCGTAGTTAACACGCCTCAAAATTAATCATAATGAATCATTATTAACCCGCAAGTAAATTCTAACTAATCATTTGAACTATTAAGCCTGACATTAACGAGTCCCAAAATCTAAAACAAAAACGGCCTTAAATTTATCACGAAATTTATAGAAAAATTAATCTTAGAATTTAGTTAATGTTGAAGTATTAAACAATAAATTGACTTTTAAACATCATTTTGATACATGCAATTGAATTATTGAACTATTACCATAAAATTAATCACCAAATTTATCTCAAAATCACGAAATGTAACTATAAAATTTAGAGCATTACATTGCTTTTGGAGAAGCGATGATTTTCGAAGTTTTTTGAATTCACAGTTTTAGGGTTGTGAATTTCTTTTAATGTGGGTAATCTTGAAATAGTTTAGTGCTTGGGAAGCGTTGAAACATGTTGTGGCGTGGGATGCGTGTTTAATTATGGAGAAATTCGAAATTGGTTTTCTAAAAATGTTGTTTTTGTGTGATTAGGGGGTGGGGAATGGGCGACCATATCTGGCGCTAGCTTGATCAATTGTTGAGATTGGAAATGACTATTTTGCTTACTTATGCACATAAAGCGAACTTCGGTGCTTGTTTGTTGTAGCAAATAAGCGAATTAGTAGATTGCTTACGGGACCTTAGCGAATTAATATGTTGCTTCTGACCAAAACCAGCGAATTCGCTTGTTTCATAATAAGCATTTTATGAATTTGTTTGTTTTATATGTAACGAACTAGTGTAAATGCTTTATTACATAATAAAAGCGAATTTTGTCATGTTTGTTCGATAATGACCAACAATTGTTAGCTTGTTTGTTTATATGTAAACCTGATGCAAATTCACTAAGAATGAATACATAAAAAAATTAGTTAAATAATTAGTTACATGGGAATAGAATAATTAATTACATAAGAAATATTAAAAATTTATTACATAAGAATGAATTAAATAGTTTATTACATGAGAATGAAATAAATAAAGTAATTACATAAAAATGAAATAAATAAATAATTACATAAGAATGAATTAAATAGTAATTACATAAGAAGAAATTAAATAATTAATTACATAAGAATGAATTAAATAATGATAGATTAAATAGTAATTACATAAGAAAAAAATTAAATAATTAATTACATAAGAATAAGATTAAATAATGATGAATTAAATAAGTAATTACATAAGAAGAAATTAAATAATTAATTACATGTAATGAATTAAATAATTAATTATAAAAATATGATGAACTTATGAAAATGTTTGTTAAGATTTATTGTTAATATGGTAATTTATAGTAGAATTTTAGAATATGGTCAAATATATTATGATAAAAAAAATGGTAAGAATTAGCAAATATAAAAAATATGGTAAATTATGAAATATGGTAAGTATGGTAAAATTATGAAATATGTTAAATTATGGTAAAATTATGAATTATGAAATATGAAATATGGTAAAATAGAAGTTAAAAATGGTAAAATTATGAAATATGGTCAATTATGAGTAAATTTTAGTATATGGTCAAATATGGTAAATTATGGTCAAAATGGTAAACTATGAAATATGGTAAATTTTAGATTATGAGATATTGGTAAATTTTAGATTACATGGATAGGAAAATTGAACATTTTAACGAATTGAACATGTCTTGACATGATTATACAATAAATGAAATAAAGTACCAAATTTATTTCGTGTCACTAGAGGAACTAACAAGTAAATATAATGTTTATAAAAAGAAAGAATGGTAAAGTTGCTTATGACAATACGCCCGATATTTCAGCTTTGTTTGTTACTTAATGGCAACAAATTGACATTTGTTAACAATGACAATTTGCTTGTTACGTAACAAGCAATGGCCTTGATTTGACCGATGTGACTCTGGCTACGACCGAGTTGAATTTTGGTTTAAATATCGGCGAAAACAACGAATTTGCACGGTTTTGTTGAGAAAGAAGCCAGATTTCTGCTGATTATGAATTATTATTGATAGAATTAGTATGAAAATGTAATGAATTGTGTATTTAGTATGAAAATGTAATGAAAATATGAGGTAGTATGAAGTATTAAGATTGTGAAGTATGAAATATGGCAAACATGGTCAAATTATGATAAAATTATGAAATATGATGAAATAATAGTTAAACTACTTATGAAATATATGAGATTATGATGAAATTATGATTAAACTATGAAATATGAGAATAGCTATGAAATTATGATTAAAGCTATGAAATATGAGATTATGATAAAATTATGATGAAATTATGAAATATGATAAAAATTTTGAGTTATGATAAAATATGGTAAAATTATAAAATATGGTTAATTTTAGATTATGGACTATGAAATATGAATTATGAAATATGAAGCATAAGGCAAAATTATAGACCATATTATGAGATTATATAATATGAACCATATTGTAGAATTATGGTAAAATTATGAATTATGAAATATAAAATATGAGTAAAATCACGGTTAAAAATGGTAAAAATTATGAAATATAGTAAATTATGATAAATTTTAGAATATGGTAAATATAGTAAATTATGGTAAAAATGGTAACATTATGAAATAGGTAAAATATGAAATATAATTAGATTTATGGTAAAATTATGAAATATGTTAAATTATGGTAAAATTATGAATTATGAAATATGAAATATGGTAAAATATGAAATATGGTCAAAAATGGTAAAATTATGAAATATGGTAAATTATAGTAAATTTTAGAATATGTTAAAAAATGGTCAAAGTATGAAATATGGTAAATTATGGTAAATTTTAGAATATGGTCAAATATGGTAAAATTATAAAATATGGTAAATTATGAAATATGGTTAAATATGATAAAATTATGAAAAAAAATTTATATATGAAATATGGTAAATTATGGTAAATTTTAGAATATGGTAAAATATGGTAAAATTATGAAATATGGTAAACTATGAAATATGGTAATCTATGGTAAAATTATGAAATATGGTACATTTTGGTAAACAACACGGTGTAGAGTTGATAGAATTATTCATATGCGTTGTAGTAAGATAAAGATGGCCGATCGTCTGTTGTTAAAACCCGATCGAATACATATTCTGTGAAGTTAAATTTAGAAACAAGCGAGGCGTAAATGGCTGAGTGTCGAATTGTGGAAGTGATGCGAAATAGCAGTTCTTAAGCGATATTATGATGATAGTATATAAGTTTCTCGATTGGAGTATTTAGGGAATTGAAATTAAAAATTCGAAGTTGAGTAGTGGAGAATTAATGAAATCGGTCGGTTGGTGGTATATTTCGGTTTGTGGTGGGACCCGGAGATAGTATAAATAATTTTGGAAATAATATCGATATAACCGAGAGATGAAGTATGAGATGAGTAGTAATATATATCTTATAGGGGGAATACTTGCTTGATGGAAATCGGTTTTCGTTGAGATTTAAGTGCGGAAGAGGGTGTAAAATTAGCAAGAAGCCAAAGCGAACTTTTAAATTTCTTCACTCTAAATATCACTCTGCTTGCGTATAAAACCATAAATCCAAAACCATCTTTCTCCCCTCATGGCGAAATGCTCGCTCCGTCCCCGCTTTGGGAATTTTTTCCATTTCTACGTCGATTGTCAGCTAAATCGAAACGAAGTTGTGGATTTTCTTCTCTCATCATCCTCATCCGTCTAGGTAAGAAAGATCAAATCTTTTTGAGATATTTATTGAGTTTTGAAGAGTTGACTTTTATGGAATTTTGATGACTTTTAGATCTTGAATTTATTATGGTATAGAAATGTTATCTAAGTATCGTGTTATAGGGATTAAGCGGTGATTTTTGAGTGATTATTAGGCGTTAGAAAGTGGTGTAAGTTGAGGGTTGACTTTTATTGACTTTTCTTAAATTAACTTTAAGAAATTGTAATATGATGTTAGAGGACTTTAATATAGTTGTTTTTGGGTATAGAATTATTGGTTTGGATATGGATACGTAGAGATTGGGTTGAGAAAGTTTGGGAAAAGTTCGTATAGCATTTAGTGTTTGAATTGGAGGTTGTATTTAATGGATTAATTAATTGTCAATTGATTGTTGGATTGATTAGAATGTGCTTAAAGTGTTATTGTTGGGGTAATAAGGTGATGACCGAATATTGAGATTTTACGAAGTTGGCGATTAGAATGTAGTTATGTTGGAAAATTAAAGTATATACGATCTTGGGGATAGGATGATTGCTAAGGGTTGTAAATTTGAATCGTGGGGCGTGGAATAACACTTTCGAGTTTATATAGATGCTAAGAGAGGTTATTGAAATGTGTTATAATGTATAATTTGTGAATAGGAGTTGAGCTGGATACATGAGGGCTGCCCTAGAGTCGTGTGCTTGCTTTGGGCTCGAGGTGAGTACAAATCTCACGATGGGGACCTTTCATATGTATTATGTTGTATATGTTGCATGTATTATCTTGGGACTATTCGATATGT
Source organism: Lithospermum erythrorhizon (assembly GCA_019722365.1). Classification (NCBI taxonomy): domain Eukaryota; kingdom Viridiplantae; phylum Streptophyta; class Magnoliopsida; order Boraginales; family Boraginaceae; genus Lithospermum; species Lithospermum erythrorhizon. Next base: position 101,510 of record JADFUC010002245.1, read on the forward strand.
GTATTGTGTGATTATAGGCGATACTATGTGTAAGCTTTTGATTTATGATTCATGCGATGAAATAATTGAGATTTTGGGTTATATTGTAAGAGATAGTGGGGTATGATTCATATAAATGCGATATTAGTGATTATGATTTATATAAATGGATAGTTGTGAATATGATTAATGTTATGAGATTTTGTGTGGTACATATTGTTGTGTGTGGTGTCTTTGATGTGTGTTTGATTGCTTTGTGTGTTACTTGCGGGTGATGGTGACCAGGCCGGGAGGTTTGGTGTGGTGTGCATATTGTGTGGGTAGCCAGGTGGATTCGGGAGGTTTGGGTGTGATATGCGCATTGAGGGGAATGTAACCTCGGTCGGGAGGATGGAGGTGGAGGCCTCGTCACGATTATGTGGAGGTGGATTCCTCGTATGTGTATTATTTGGAGGTTCCTCGCTATGTGTATTATTTGGACTTGGATTCTACGTGTGTGTATTATTTGGAGGTGGATTCTCGTATTGTGTATTATTTGGAGGTGGATTCCTCATGTGTGTATTATTTGGAGGTGGATTAAAAGCGTGTATTGTATTATTTAGGAGTGGATTCCTCATTTGATGCCTTTGTGTCTTGTTTCCACTTGAATGAATATGCGTTAATTATGATTATAAGCTCGTAGTAGCCCATAGTATTATGTAACGTCGTATCGAGAGAGGGGAATTCTATGTGATTTGTGAGCAGTTGTGTGTGTAGCTTTGGTTAATGTATAAGCATATGTTATATATATAAGTATGAATATATGTGATAGGATCGAGTAAAGTAATTTATATTCAACTGTTTTAATAGTGACTCCTGTCTCCCGTAGGCGGGAGGCGTTTTATGCTGGGTTCTAAGGGGGTTGATCGGTGAGGTTGTCGAGGAAAGGCTGCTTTGATAAGTGCGGATTGAAGATTTTAGATGAGGGCGGTGGTGGCGTAGGATTTCGCCAAATCGGTCATTTCCTATGTTGTATTTTTGGATTTTTTGTGTATCTTTGAGTTGTATCATTACGGTCGATTTGTATTATGTTGTTCGTTGTTTTTATTGTATATGTTTTTAGTTCGCACGATGGACAAAAGTGTATTTTTATTATTATTAATGTCGAATGAAAGAAAACTTTATGTTGTCGTCAAGTGATCGGTGGCTACGGTGTCTGAGTTGTTAATGACCTTAGCATAGGCGGCGCAGGCGGTCAGTCTGATTTTGTGTCAGGCAGGTTTCGGAGTTTTTACGTGGTGTCTGTGTGGTTATGTGCCTAGGTGTAAGATGGTCGAGTGGTTGTCGATATCTGAGTGTTGTTGTGGAGTCTAAATTTTCTTCTTTCGTTGATCGTTGAGTGTTGAGGATGCCACACAGGAAGATTTTAGATCCAAGCTGGCGTGTGAGCACCCTTAGGGGAAGGTTGAGATGAATCGTATTCGTTGTTTGTAGTATTTGACATAAGAAGTGAGCGGTTAGTAAATTTGATGAATACGCTTAGCTTGATGATGTTTATGCGGATAGCGGTTCTATTGAGTTGGGTAGATTTTATTTTTCACTTTGGATAACGAAGTTATAAAGGATGTGGGAAGGAATTTATAATAATAGAAGTTAGGTTGTTAAGTGGTTGAGGATATTTATGCAAATCTAAAAGAGCGTTAAGAGGTAATAAAGTGATTGTGGTATAAAATTGTTGATCGGCAGATGCGTGAAGTTATCGGTCTTTGAAATAGTGGTGGTAGAGTGTTGGTGATAATTATGATAAGTTTGGACCCAGTGTTAGGGTAGAGAGATAATTAATTTAGTTGACTTATCGAGGATGGGCCACTCGTGAAGATGAAGTGAGTTAATGAATGCTTTGTTGTCGATGTGGGGTATGAATATGAGGGAAGCGAAGAGAGAATATGTAAGTATTCGTAATAGATTGATATGGGATTCTATTTCGATGGATACTAAGGAATTGAGGATAGGCGAAGTAGGGAAATTTTGCCTTAAAGCGTTATCCGCGATTGGGTGATTGTGTGAGGGTTGTAAGTAGTAGATGGAATTTGGAATATGTTTGTACATGTCGAAATATTATTGGAAAAAAAATTGGTATTGGTGGAATTAAGTATGTGAGTACTATTAGTGGATATAAGTTGGATTTAATGGCGAAGCGATTGGGATAAAAATAAATATTTTAGTTGATTGTCATTATGAAGTTACGAGGTTGCTTAAGTTGTGAAGTGTTTAGAAGAATAAGTGAAAAAAAAAAAAAAATTTTGAGACTTTGGGAGAAAGAAAAGATGTTTAGTATAAGTACTACGTTAATAAAACTTTGAAATTTGATATATAGTGTTGAATAATTTTTATGAAATAAAGGATCTTAGCGGAATGGTGATATATTATTTAAAAGTAATGATAAATAGAAATTTTAGAATTTCTTTTATGATTGAATTAAGGTTGAAGCGAGATTTTTGGTGATTTGTGTGATGAAGTTGTGTAATCGCATCATGATGAAGCGTGAAGCTTGAATAGAACCAGGAAGGCATGATATGTGGAGTATATGTTATCTTTGGTGTAGGATACGTGGAGTTATGTAATTATGAATTGAAGGGAGAAAAGTATGAAATTAAGATAAATTTGGTAATAATAGTTGGGCGTCAAAGATTTAACTAATGGTGCAATTTGAAGTTCAGTATTCAAGGAAAAGACATGAGAAAGGAATGATGATTTCTTCGAAGACTTGAGTATATTGTATGTAATTATATATAACGAAGAATGTTGATTTGGGGAAAATTTGAATTTTTGGTTAGATGAGTTGAGTGGAGTTATAAGAGGTGAATCTCGTAAACCGTAGTTAAGAAGGCGTGAATAGATGGTTAAGAAGGTTAAAGGTTAAATGAATCGAAAGGTGCAGTTGTGGTTCTTAAATCGGGAATAGAGGACTACGACATTGAGTGATAAAGGGGAGCAAAATGTTTGGATATTATCTTGTTTAAAGGCGGTGATAAGCGGTGGTATTCGATTCAAAGGTTGAGGAGAAATTTTTCAAGGATGAGTTGAGGTTATAAGCGGAATCTCTGTAAATTATAAGATTTGAAGCACCGGTTCGCTCGGAGAAGGTTGGACTAACAGTAAGGAAAATTGGTGGGAATTAGTAACGGAATATCAATGAATATTGGGATACAAAGCATAAAATATGATGGTTAATGTATCGGGTCATAAATGGAAATTTTTTGTTTAAAAGGATAATATGAGAGAGGAAAACTAATGATGGTGATGTGTTAATGTTAGTTCTAAGAACTAATTAATGGACTATTGAGTGTAGATGAAGGTTGACAAATTCGAGAGGAACTGATGGAGTATCGATAAGTATGGTAGAATATACGTGTTGCGCTGATAATTGATAGCATAGTTATAAGAATGAACTCTACATGGTTGTATCTTGTGAGACTTGATAGTTTTGAGGTGTATTGTGACTTGAGAATAATTGGTATCATGAGAGGAAGACAGAGGTTGTTGACTCATAACTCTAGAGTACACTGAGAAGTTCATACTTATGATTCTGGATGATGGATTTGGAGAAATGCTTAATAAGAATAATAATTGAATTGTTATGAGTAGATCTACAAGTTTTCTCTGTAAGATTGAATCATTATGTGAAGTGTGGTACAAAGTTTATGTGGAGCAATTATAAGATTCTATGGATTTTGTAATGAGTCATGAGGGCGTGGTCGAATGTTAGCACGTCGTTGTGGGTGTTAATGATAAAGCGAGGTCAGATGTCAATTAGAATACAACGGAATTCATGAATTCAAGGTCAAATAGGTGAGAATGTTATGTGTTGATTCAGTATAAAGGCCTTATCGGAAAGTAGTGACTAGTGTATGAGGATATAAGGCCGATATTGAAGTGTAACACGGAGTTAACAGAGATGATAATTTAAGTAAGAGGAAAGTTGCTCACGGTAATACTAAATTCCAAGCCGGCGTTAGAGTTGCGCTTGTTCGGAAGCTGCGAGAGATGTTGAATTCTAATACTGGCAGAAGAAATGAGGCAAGGGAAAAGGAAAAATGACTCACAATATGATGAAGAACTTCTGAGGAAGAATGGAGCTTGATATGACTTCTGATTGAGAATAAGTTTCGGAGATGTTAAATTATTGAAGGAATGGCATTGAGTGAATACTATAATATAGCTAAATGCTTGAGGAATGAGGATTAAATAAGAAGTACTATCACGAGGAGAAGGAGGTCTAAGGAAGGTAGGAAGTGAGCACTGTTATGTCTAACAATTTTGAGTAGAAGCACGTTAATGATACTTGCTGGTATAAAAGTTCAGAATGAAGTGTGATGTGAAGAGGAATATGGTAGGGTGAAATTTTCAAATTGATTGGAACCTGAGACATTGGGAGTGAGATTATGTGACAAGGGGATATTGGTAACTATTGGAGCTAGTAATAAGTTGTTCTGATAAAGGGTTATCAAGCAGGTGGTGTGAATGATCGGTTAACATTGTAGCATGGATGATATATATCCGTGTTGTTGGGAGTATCATGTAGGAAATCGGATGTTGATAAATAATAGTAAGACTGGAAATATATGATGTTAGCAGTGAGCTTTAGGGTATATGTGTGCTATGGTGAAATTGAGATAATGATAACTTTATATTTAAGATGTTATGGCATGACATAGTGTTGATATAAATAAAATGGCAGTGCAAAGGGAAAGGCAACGATGTTGACTTTATCTGACGATGAAATCGCTGATGATGGTATGAGAATGGTAAATGAAGCGTATATGAAGTGTATAGAGATAATATATTGATAGTGAAAATTTGATGTGATACTATACATTACTGGGTAGACTAATATGTGTAGATTTGTTAAAATTGGATATGACTATACTATGTAGTGATGTTTAAAAACATATATGTGGGAGCGTTACGAAATGGTGGGAGTTATCATTGATATGTATTATATATATATTGGTGTATCTTTGAAACCTTGGAGTGTATTTACGTATCTGAGATACCAAGATGTCCGGTAATAAATAATTTGATGAGTGGGGAGTTTTGATAAGAGAATTTACTTGCATATTAATGAATCGATAGTCAATAACGAGGTATGATGACTTAGAATTATGAGGCGGATCACAGTGATGCTCCCTCGGTGATATGGGTATTGATTTTGAGTGGTATTATTGATGGTTGATTTATGATATTAATAACATGATAAAATATAAGTTGTAGATTGTTGGTGTAATATAGGATATGAGAGGGCGTATATAAGTAGTGGGGGCTGTATGACGAGTAATGATGCCGATATGATTAGATTGTGTAATAATATCGATTGCGATAAGTAATATTCGAGAATGCGTTGCGAATAGCATTCTGAGAGCGTCTGCGATCTACGAAGTCAATGACTATGTTGGGAAAATGCGATTGGTGACAAGATGTCATGATATTCGATGACAGAGCTATTGAAGAAGGCGAGTTGGGGCCGATAAGAAAAATGGTCTTAAGTAAATTTAGAGGCGAAATTTTATAAAGGTAAGGTAAGAATGAAATAACCCGTTCCTTACCAATATTATGTTGATAGTATATAAGTTTCTCGGTGGAGTATTTCGGGTGAAATTAAAAATTTCGAAGTTGAGTAGTGGAGAATTCAACAAATCGGTCGGTTGGTGGTATATTTCGGTTTGTGGTGGGACCCGGAGATAGTATAAATAATTTTGGAATAATATCGATATATCGAGATAGTATGAGATAATTAGTAATATATGCCTCGAGGGAATAACACAATGGAAATGGGGTTTTAGATTTGAGATTTAAGTGCGGAAGGTGTAAAATTAGCTTCGAAACGAAGCAGACTTAAATTTGCTCCCTCAAATATCCACAGCTCACGCTGGCTATCTCGTCCTAAATCCAAACTTAAATGCTACCACATCACTTGGCAATGCCGCTCAATCCCCACTTTGAAATTTTTTCCGTTCTACTCATCGATTGTACTTTAAAATCCAAGAACAAAGTTGTGGATTTTCTTATAAATAAATCCTAAATCAGCATCCCCAGAGTAAGAAAAGATCAAATCTTGTTGAGATATTTATTGAGTTTTGAAGAGTTGACTTTATGGAATTTTGATGACTTTTAGATCTTGAATTTATTGGTATAGAAGTATCTAAGTATCGTATAGGGGATTAAGCGGTGATTTTGAGTGATTATTGGCGTTAGAAAGTGGTGTAGTTGAGGGGTTGACTTTTTGATGACTTTTCTTAAATTAACTTTAAATTGTAATATGATGTTAGAGGACTTTAATATAGTTGTTTTGGGTATAGAATTATTGGTTTGGATATGGATATGTAGAGATTTGGTTGAGAAAGTTGGGAAAAGTTCGTATATGTCATTTAGTGTTTGAATTGGAGGTTACATTTAATGGATTAATTAATTGTCGATTGATTGTTGGATTGATTAGAATGTGCTTAAATGTTATTGTTGTTGGGGTAATAAAGGCGATGACCGAATATTTGAGATTTTACGAAAGTTGGCGATTAGAATGTAGTTATGTTGGAAAATTAAAGTGTATACGATCTTGAGGGATAGGATGATTGCTAAGGGTTGTAAATTTGAATCGTGAGGCGTGGAATAACTTGGCTCAAAGAGGTTTATATAGATCTTTAAGAGAGGTTATTCTACAAAATGTGTTATAATGTATAATTTCCTTGAATAGAGGAGTTAAGCCCGGGATCTAGCACGGGGGCGCCTAGAGTCATTATTATTGCGCTTTTTGGGGCAAAGGTGAGTCTGGAAAATCTCGCGATGGGGGCCGCTTTCGTATATATTATGTTATATATTTTGCATGTGTTATCTTGGGATTGATACGATATATGTGTATTGTGTGATTATGGTAATCGCATGTGTAAGCTTTGATTTATGATTCATACGATGAAATAATTGAGATTTTGGGTTATATTATGAGATAATTGAATTATGATTCATATAAATGCGATATTAAGTGATTATGATTTATATCATGGATAGTTGTGAATATGATTTAAATGTTATGAGATTTTATTAATTTGTGTGTGTTGTGTGTGGGCGTATGGCGTGTGTTTGATTCTTTTGTGTGTTCTTTGGGAGGCGGTGGTGACCCGACCGGGAGGTTTGGTGTGGTGTGCATATTGTGTGGGTAGCCCGTGGATTCGGGAGGTTTGGTGTGATATGCACATTGAGGGAATAACCAACCTCGATTCGGGAGGATGGAGGTGGAGGCCCTCGTCACGATTATGTGGAGGTGGATTCCTCGTATGGCCGTATTTGGAGGTGGATTCTCGTATGTGTATTATTTGGACGTGGATTCCTGGATTCCTCGTATTGGATTCTCGTTTGATGCCTTTGTGTCTTTGGCTGTTTTCCACTTGAATGAATATCACGTTAATTATGATTATAAGCTCATGTATAGTATTATGTAACATCGTGTCGAAGGGAATTCTATGTGATTTGTGAGCAGTTATTTATTGTGTAGCTTTAGTTAATGTATAAGCATATATATTTATATATATAGAGTATGAATATATGTGATAGGATCAATGCACGTAGTATTTATATTCACCGACTTAATAGGCGACTCCACGATACTCCGTAGGCGGACGTTTTATGCCTAGGTTCTAAGGGTTGATCGTGAGGTTGTCGAGGAAAATTTGATAGAGGCTGCGGATTGAGATTTTAGATGAGGCCGGTGGTGGCATAGAGTTTCCTCGCCAGTCATTTCCTATGTTGTATTTTGGATTTTTTGTGTATCTTTTGAGTTGTATCCTTCTGATGGAGTTGTATTATGTTCGTTGTTTTATTGTATATGTTTTTAGTTCGCCCACGATGGACAAAAGTGTATTTTTTATTATTATTAATGTCAAATAGAACTTTTATATTTGTCATCCATCGTCGGTGACTGCGGGTGTACAGGTTGTTAGCCTTAACCTCGGGCGGCCGACACAGGCGGAGTCGTTACATAGTCAAACAAAATTTCACAATGTAATCGATGCTTACTTCGGTTCCAGCTATCGATAAAGATCACGTTTTCTGATATTCATATGCGATTTTTTTTTCATGTTTGATGACAAACTACCAATTTACGTTTATGTTTGTAGAGAAGTAGCAATTTGTCGTGGTGTTTGTAAAAATAAACAAGCTAATAAATCCAATGTTTGGTGTTTAACAATAAGCAATTCACAGCGTGTGTTTGTTGTACCTCTGGCCGAATTGTGCATTATTTACTACGCATGATGAATTCGCTTGTTTTTGTACAAGCAACCACAAAATTCGCTTGTTTTTGTACAAGCAACGGAGAAAAGTCGCCATAGCTAAAATAGTAATTCCTTGTGATTCATTTCTTTATTTTTTGAATTGTGTATATAACTTGATTCGGGGGGGAATGGAGCATTTGACTTGTGTTGTGGCGTGGGATGCGTGGGGGTGGGGGGGATATTTTATAATTTTTGCAAATGAATATTTGTGATAGTTTTTATTATATTACAATAATAAATTCGATAGAAAACATATAAGAGGAGAAAATAAAAAATATGATTAAATTGTTACCGAGTTAATGCTTGATGAAAACCAACTCGATAACTTGCTTGTCTAGAAAACGACTAGAGTACTCGTTCGTCAAGTATCTTAGCAAGGTCCAATCGGGGTTCAATCGAATTACTCGTCTAGTATATTAGCAATGTCCAATCGGGGTTCAATCGAATTACATTGTTCATTAATCGAAACAATCAAGTCATTTTCCGAGTCAATAATATATCTAACCCAACGAGTTCTCAATATGATGTGCCGTTAATATATCTAATCTAACGAGTTCTCAATATGATGGGAGTTATAAACCTCACCTTACAAAATTGCGTGAAGAAATACGATAAGGGTAAAAAGTGAAAGAGTGAAAGATTTGAGGATATAAACTACTTGCCATCGTTTCTCTACCTTAGTAATATAAATGTGATGATACAACATTATTGGAAGTTCTAAAGCTCAAAATTGAGCAACAGGGTTCAGTACACATGCCCTTTGTACTAGAATGACTTCTCATTGAGTTTAATAAATGATTCTATATTCTAATCTAACAACATAATGAAAAATAAAGTCAGAAAAGAAAAAATGTATAAAAATACAATACACATTTGAAGAACATATCTGATGTAAAAATCATAAATCATTTATATTGTGCCATAAAATTAAAAACCATATCAGACCATAGAAAGGAATGAGAATCATTCATTAAAACCATCTTTAGGGTACTAAACCTGATCATCTTCTTCAATTGGGGCAGAAAAAGCACCCCCTAAAGCATTTCTTCTTAACTAAAACCATTTCACATTACTCCATTACTAAAAGAAATTCTCAAACCTTAAAACCCTAAGTAAAACTTTAGAAAATATACTGAAGATTATATAAATGAACACTTTATAAAAACTTGCTTTGAATAAGATATTATTAGTATTAATTATTATTATTACCATATTAGTTTTTAGTAATAGCAGTACCAAGTTACTATTATTACCATAAGTATTTGATATTGTACTACATAAATATGGAGCTAGTTTGCCCATATATTTAAATGAGGATTTATTCATCTAGTTACATTACTCTATCATTCTTATCATGGTATCGAGCCTAAGATCTTGAGAGTTTTTTTCCCGGCTGCGTTGGCGGGTGGCAACCACCATGATTAGCCACCCGCCCGACAATTCATATATATTAAGTTCTTTTTTTTGTTCATTGTTCTGAGACTACTTTTTCAACTTTATGATTTTTTTAAATTAAGAGTTTTTCTGTTTTTTGAGTGGGTGTTGTTATCGACAATCGTGTTATTGATGAAAGTCTTGGCAATTACATTCATCTTGTGGTTGATGAAAGTCTTGCAAATGACATTCATTGAAAGATGTTTGATTTTTTGGTTATCTTATGATTGACTTTTCCATGTTGGAGAAGATTAGTTTAGTCTACTTCGAGTTGGAGTAGAATTTGTTTATGATGTATGTTGCAGCAGTTAAATGCAACAACAACTATTCTGGGTTGAAAGAATGCGTTCAAGTGATACAATTTTTGACTTGGTCGAAAGAATGGCGTTCTTGTTCGTCTTAATTTTGAAGGGTTCGAAAATTCCACTGTGTTGAAGTCGACGGGTTGAAAAGAATGGCGTTAAACTGACTATTGATTAACTCTTTTCGGTGAAGTCTCGTACATGATGTTTTGGTCTTTGATTTCTGATTCGATACACTTATTTTCGACTTCGTTGATGAATTAAATGCATATCTCACCAGATGTTTTCTTATTGTTGCAAACACATGGCAATTCTATCAAATTGTCATGAGTTTAGAGGAGAAGTGATGATGCTTGATGAAGAAGTTTATGAAGATCTAGAAGATCGAATCGGTGCTACCTCTGAGGCAGCGATGGTGGTAAATATCGGCGCTTTAGTAGAGTATTGTTGTACTTTACTCGGCCCGGTTGTGTTTTTCGGTGCATGTTTTTGTCTCGGTTTTTACGGACACGAAGGAGAATCATTAGGCGGCCTTGGAGAGGTGAGTTCGATATCTGAGGTCAGGCGGGGTGTATTCTTTGAAATTTGGGCGCGATCTTGTGCTCGGGATGGAGTGACTCGGTGGGCAACGTGTCTCGGAGCGAGGCGATCGATTCACGAGGTGGATTATCCCCATCTTGGTTGTAGCTGTTTTCGTGGAAGTCGAAGAAGGATGCAGTATCTCTTTCGTGCGATGCTCGAGCTTTAGCTAAGGTGGCTGATGTGAGCTAAAATGGTTGAAAGGTTTGTTGGCGATTTGGGTGTAAGTAGGTGATAAGCTTTATGCGGGTATCTTTGTGATAGCCGTTGCATTTTGGCTAGGAATCCGGTGTTTCATGAGCGCTCAAAACATATCGAAGTGGATTGTCATTTTGTACGGGATGCATTGCTTGATGGGACTATATCTACGTCTCATGTATCGACTCAGTTCCAGCTTGCTGATTTGTTCACTAAACCACTGGGACGACAACAGTTTGAGTATCTGCTTGCCAAGTTGGGCATTCACAATTTGCATGCGCCAACTTGAGGGGTGGTGTTGAATGAATATTATTAGTATTAATAATTATTATTATTACCATATTAGTTTTTAGTAATAACTTGAGTACGAGTTACTATTATTACCATAAGTATTTGATATTGTACATAAATATGGAGTAGTTTGCTAGTATATTTCGTAAGTTTATTGATATAATTAAATCTATCATTCTTATCAACCACCAATCAAGACTTGCTTATTGCTTTTCATTTCACAATCTGGAGAAAGACTAGAATAAGAAGTTTTAGAAAGCATATCTAGTTCTTCATACACGGCCAACAAATATTTTGGTAAACATGTTCAAGAAATGAAATACAGTAAGTAGATATAATAGACGGAGTAGTAGTGACCACGAGAACATCAAGTCAACACACTTGAAAATAGAATAAACCATATTCATGGTACATTGTGCCATAAACTTGTACAGAACAAACCATTTTTAATTTGAGAGATAGATTTACGAAGTCGATTGACTTCGTTCTTCCAAATCGAAATGTACTAAGGGGTAGACATCAACCGGACTTTGCTTTTGTTTGGATTATCGGTACTTCATATTTTCACAGGAAACTACGATGTATCATCTTCAACTATAAAACAACACAAACATATTTAAGAATTCAAATATTTTACACACCAAAAATACAAAACATAACTTGATTGACCATAACTTTGGAAATATTGCTGAACAACTTCCGACTGCCTTGTGAAGGCTACATTGAGTCTCAAAATTTGAATGTAGCAACTTCTCTTGCTTCTCTAATGCCAATGAGGACATAATTCAACAAAACATTATAGGCAGCCACGTTGTAACAAATCCGTGAAGCAACACCAGAAACTAAATCTGATATATATTCATATCTCTGAGCAAAATTAGCACATCGTTTGGAGTTCATGTCAACCTCGGCAGAAATACAACTAGTTGTCCTCTTGTAATATCTACATATCTTTTGTATAATACCGCGGGAAGAATATGAGTTACAAAAGATCGCGGAATGTAGAATAAGCGTCCAAAACCTTCAAGCTGTGACGACAAATCAACCCCTAACTCTCCCGAGTTAACCAAATCAAACATTCTGACCTGCGTGTTCTATCGGCAAATTGCTTTCCGGTGAACTCTTTGTGAGCCTTTTCTACATATATTACATCAGTGGTTCCGTGTCTTAACTCCATCACAGGCTATAGAACGACAAAAACTTCATACAATTACACAATCATTATGTATTGTGGCATATAAATAAAAACCACATCTGTCATGCATTATGGCATAAATAAGTTATTTCATGATAGGCTTTTTTGGATTACGAGCAGAGCATAACAACTTTTTAATGACTATGCATAAATAACTAGTTGAATATATTTCTCTCAAAGCGTGAAATATGAAAAGTTTACAACAAAAAATTCATCTATATATATATTGTATATTATAACATGTAATGTGGCATAAAAATAAAAATTATATACATGTAAATGATGACATAAAAGCGATTATTTCGACAAGCATGAAGGCGAATACCAACGGACACACCATTTATTATATTTCTCTCAGAGGGTGGAATATTAAAAGTGTACAACTAAAAATTCATCTATATATATTTGCTAAATAAAGCCAATAAGGAATTTCCCAAAACAAAGATTCTGACTTTTAATTTTTAACTTCTACAAATGTCTTAAATCGTAAGTCAAATGAACTTCCTACCCCTGATTATACAAAAATTTTTGTACACATGCAAAACTGTCAACCTTTTATGGTATATTCTATATATATTCTCATTGGTTGTTTTTATTTCTTTTTCACAATTTGTTTAAATCTGCGGTATATTTTTGTATGCAAATGTACCGTATTAACAAAATTAAAAAAGTATATTTTATTTTAATTACTGAAGAGAATATGTCGTATGATTTGATAAACCAAATGCAATCTATTTCTCCTTGGCAATGCCAAACTTACAGTCGGGTCCACATACTTTGATGTCAAAATAGAAATTTCTAACACCTATGACACACTCTGATTCTCTCTTTTTTGCTTCTAGATGGGTGGAGGGAGTTTGTTCAACAATGCAATTTGAGAGGTAGAGATCTAATCACCTTTGATGTTGATATGTAGACAAGCAACCGAAAAGATTACATTCTATTTAATTATCAATTGTATGATTATCAAGGTTGTTAGAAAATAACCTTTCTCCATGACTAAATATATTTTATGTAATATATAAATAATTTAGTTTGTCACATTCAATAATTATCAATTGTATATTATCAAAGGAGCCATTTTTGTTGATCCAGGAAGTGGAGGTTGTGAACAATTGAGGGCGTCCTTGAGTGTGGCGAGGTTAGGAGTTTCTTGGGAGTTAGGCCCGGATTTCTTATAGGAATTCATCAGGTGCCGCCCGATTGCGGCGCGCCGTTGACCGGAGTTGACGAGAAAAGGGGTTCCGTTGTTGGGATGATAATTTGCCGAGGCTGGCAGGGATACTAAAGGGAGATTGACTTCGGCTCCGGTGTTGGCGATACCGTGCGGTTACGAGGGCGTGATTTATAGTGATGCCATCGGGGTGGGGTGTGTTCGATGCGAGAATGGAAGGTGATTGCCCATGCTTCCCGGCAGGTTGAGAAATCACGAGAAGAACTATCCGACCCGTGATTTTTGAGCTAGTGGCGATAGTCGTTGCGTTGAAGTTGTGGAGGCATTATCTATATGGGGGTTAAATGCCCGATTTTACTTATCCTGAGAGTTTGAAATATCTTCCGGCGAAGATTTGAATTTGAGGCAGAGGAGGTGGATGGAGTTCATCAATGATTATGACTTGACTATTGAGTACCACCAGGGAAGGCAAATGTAGTAGCTGATGCGAGTAGAAAGGGGAAATCAAAGGACCCAGAGAGAGAGATGAAAGCTGGGAGTTGATTTTGATGTCGGTAGCGACGGGGAGATTTTCTCCCACATATGAGAGTTCGACCAGTGCTTATGGATCGAATCTTAAATTTCGGCGGCGAGATGAGAGGCTGAGGTTCTCGGTAGGGATGTGAGAGTGGGGTCGGATCGATTTCACGGTTGACGAGAGTGGAGTTAGTAATGGCACTTATTTTTGTGTGATATTTGATTTTGTGTTATTATATTGATGCCTTGATTGTTTGAGGGTTGTTAAATTTAGAATTAGAAATTTTATTAGATGAATGGTGTAATAACCACGTTACGAAAAAAAAAAAAAAAAATTTTAAATTTTTGATTCGGTGGGACCGAGGATTATTTAAATAATCTCGATGATAATATTATTTAAATATTTTTTGGCGAATTACATTTATAATTTAGTAGTTTTTGCCGTAGGAATATTTTATGCTTTGGAATCGGGTTCGTGGAGATTTAAGTACAATAAGCGGAGAAATTAACTTGAAACAGCAGGACTCGAGTTTTAAATATACAGTAAATGCTTTATCTTCCGAATCATCATTATCAAACACTTCGTCATCATCTTTTTCATGCTTTAGCCGAAATATTCACCCACTCCCCCTTAAAAATTTCATTTTCCATTTTATAACCGGTGTCGCTCCAAATTCCAAGATCGGGATTTGTAGAATATTGTTCTCCCCGTCATTCTCTTCGAGAGTTAAGGTAAAAATTTCAAGTCTTCGAAATATTTCTTGGGTTTTGACATAGTTGACTTTAGTTGACTTTTCCATAATTGAATTTATCATAAATCTTAGTTGGTTATGGGTTACGTAGCGTATTTGAGTGATGAATTCGTGATTTAGGGTCGTTTGAGGGCCGTTATAGTCGAGTTGACTTTTAGGTTTTGGTTGACTTTTATGGATATTTTATAAGACTTTAAATGTGTGAGGTTATATTGGGACCTTATTATAGTTGTTATGATATTTAAATTAATTGATTTAAAATTGATTAAAGGGGTGTTATGTTGAAAAGTGTAAATTCGAGTTAGGAGTTATAATTGATATTTCGGAGTATAGATTGTTAATTATGGACTTGTTGATTAGTTAGAGTAGCATAAGTCGATTTGTAATGAAAGTGATAAGATGGAATTTAGCGGGGAATCGATTGGGTTGTGTCGATGGGATTATAATTCGATAGTTTATCCGTCATGTTAGGCTTGTTTAGAGATAGTTCCCCAGAGTTGGTTATGTATCTTCTAGAGAACGCCCGGTATAGTAGTGATGCTTGATTATACTTTAAGGTGTTATTTGGCGTTGATCGTGGAAAGAGCGATTACCTTGATTGTTTTTAGCGAAAGGTTTTGCGGTAGCTAAGCAGTGAATCTTTTATCTCGGGTGTTACTTTCACGTCTTTACACTTAAATTGTGTGAACATGTTATTACGATATGATTATGTGAGAATGATATACATGTTATTATGATATGATTATGTGAGAATGATATCGTGTCATTGTGTTATGATTACGTGAGAATGATATCGTATAATTGTTATATGATTATGTGATTATATTATGTGGCGTTGAAGATTGCTTGAGGTAAGTAATAGCTTGAACTCCCGATTTATATTTACGATTTACGTGACATCGTAACATGATTTACGTGGCCTTGTCGTGGCTTGCCAAGTTTTAAATGGCCTTGTTTTGCGATTGTGTTTACGACTTACGATTGTGAGATGTTTAATTTGTGTGCTTGGATATTGTTTGGGAGTAGAGTAGGCGGATTTATTGAGAGGTGATGGTTAGAGTATCTATGACTTGAGGTGACTTGACTATCGAGGGGGTGACCACATAGTTGGGATTAGTAGGGATTAGGTGACTCTCGCTTCCCTTCTGAGGATATGTGGCTGTGTACATACTCTGTTATAGCGTGCGGTTTGTATATACGCCGGTATAAGAGCGGTATGACTCACCCATTCGGCTTTCTTTGTGTGCGTTGTCGGTGTGGCCACATCTGCGGTATATAACGTGCGGTTGGCCACTTATATAGCCGGTATATAGAGCGGTATGAGTCTTTGATCAGCTTTCTTTGTGTGCATTGTTGATGTATTACATACTCCTACGGTATAGCGTCTGCGGTGTGCATATGCCCAGTGTATAAGGCGATTGTGCCTTATACTTAGTGTAATGTATACTTAGTGTATAAGTGCGGTGTGCCTTATACTTTTTGTGTATAAGTCTTGGTTTGGCCCTTATCTTTGCGGTATAAATGCGAGGTGATTATTGATTAGTCCGTTCCACAACGGTGAAGCCCAGTTGAGTATATGCGCGTTAGAGGATGGTATCTTTGGTGGGGATATGAGAGATAGGAGGTTTGATATTTGGGGAGTTTTAGTGGTTGTTGAGTACATTGATTTCTTTACGAAATTATTGTGCTTCTTGAACTTCTATTATATCTTGCGTGTATTATGTCTGAGATTTCTATGCGGAATTATGTTGTATGAAGGCACTTTTTAGGTAGTCACGGATATATGTATTTTATTCATATTTAGGCTATTATATTATTGATTGACTAGATTCAGGTATGGTAAGTTCACCCTGTGTTAAGTTTCAACTGGCCTCGCGGCTTACACCTTTGCATTGGGCGGCATTTCATTTGTGCGAGGTTGTGAGCGGCAGTTAAGCGAAGGCATTTGAGAGTTTTATTCAGTGGCTAGGTGATGGCGTCGGGTGGCGAGAGGATCTCGCGATACGATTTTGATGCATGTTGTCCAAGCTATTTTGATTGTTGTATTATTTTTCACTTTTTAAGCTTTTTCGCAGCAGGGATATTTCATAGTTTTATGTCGGGATCTGATGCGTATCATCTGTTGTAACATTACTTTTATTTTGGGATATGTTATTGTATATATATATGGGTTTATTAGTTTAGATATCGGTGATGGATTATAAATTTTAAAAAGCTGTTTTGATTTGGGAAACTTAATTGTGATCACATTTTTTGGATGAAGCTTAGTTGTATTTTTTAAAGCGGCGTCCGTCGGTTTGGTGACTCGTGTTCGGATTTTAATGACTGCCAGCTCGGAGGCGGCCGGCACAGGCGAGATGGGTCTGATTTTGGTATCAGCTTAGGTTTCGGTGCTTGGGTATGCATTATTGGTTGTGTGCCTACTTGTTTTTCTTTTAGTCGAGGAGAGTGGTGTCTTTTTTGTATAAGTGCGTGTGTCTTTTCTTTTTGTTGCGTAAATTTGAGGATCGACTTAAGAGTCGTGGGCGAGGTAGAGCGAGAGGTGCCGGGGTAGGAAGAGGAGGCCGGTGGTAGGGGTATAACTATCGGTGAGTACGAGGCGTGGACCCGAAGTCGGAGGTGCGATCTTCAGCATGTTGAGGATGTTGAGAATTGGAGCACCGTAGAAAGTGAATCTTTCGGGTGGTCGGCAACGAGAGTCGAATCGAGAGCAAGTTGTTTGACGGTTTAGAAGAGGATCCACTTTGAAGTTTTTAGGGTAGTTCGCGGAAGCCGGGCTAATATTGAGTTCATCAGGGACATGAAGTCGGTGCAGGCCGATGGGGATTGTGGGCGAGATGAGGTGAAGTTTGCTATAGGCTTGCTTTGAGGGTGCCCTTATTTGGTGGGAGAACTTGAGTGCATCTCATTTGCGAGAGGGAGGGATCGTGTTTCTGGGAGCAATTTGTTGAGCTCTTCCGGGAGAGTGTGCTTGGAGACCCACGTAGCGGCCTTGGAGAGGCGTTTCGTTTTGACCTGGGGTTTGAGGTCGGTGGAGAATGCAGCCGATTCGGTGATTTGTGCCGGCTGCTACGTCATTTCCGGTAGGCGAAGAAGCGATAAGCTTGTACTATACAATAACAATCATTAAAAAAACTGAAATATTAAGAGGCCTCAGCAGTGAAGTATACATCAAGATAACAAACACATAAAACAAAACTAATTGAACATAATATTTAATCTATAAAATTACCTTCTTCCTGACTTGACACCAACTTCGTCTTACGAACGCTTGACCTGTTTGTGACACATATAATTGAGATAGTAAGGTATCTAGATTTCTTTTATTCTGGCTATCAATATAAACATGAACCTTCTTATCTGAGAAACCCCTTGATTTGGCATCGACATAAAGTATCTTTCCAATCGATACAGGCTTGAATCTTGATAAGACCTCTTGCTCTGAGGATTATACTTAATATCTGTAATGAAAAAGAAACTCAAAACATAAATAACGAATAGTTAAAAAAAATATATATGTTCTATACTAAAGCATAAAATGCATCGGCGTTAACTACAAATCTCAAAAGGTATAAAAACTTAATCAAGTTGCGAATATTATGGCATAATAACGTAATCAAGTTACGAGTATAGCATGTAGAACACAGGCATACGTAAGCCGTTGACTTTGATGATCATAAATGGAAGCTTCATCATCATCATCGAATTCGTTATCATATTCAAATCCTACATTGCTAGGCAAATCTGTCAAAAGTTGTTAAGAGTAATAGACGATACTATGGTATAAGAACCTATCAATTCTTGAGGCCTAAGAAAAAATTCCGCTGCCCTGCCGGTGGATTTTCTACTATGTGATACTATGCGGGATTCGTTTGATTAGTTTCGTTAAAATACAATTGTTTTTGTTATATTTCAGTGATAGTCGGCGGCGTATTTACATAATTTTTTTTTTATCGTAGTATTAAATTATTATTGTTGCAAACTCGTGAAAATTATCCAATTACTTGAGTTTGAGGAGAGATGTTAGAGTAATAGACGAGTGGGAGTAGCCCACGAGTCCGGTCCATGTATTGACCCACAATTATTATTATTATGTTTAGATTTAATGTCTTGAGCTCTTTCACCTCATACATAAATAAGACAGAGCTATTATAGTGTAACGACCAACCCAGTCGCCCTAAGGTTAGGATCGTAAGCTTAACTTTGAACACCCGAGTCACCATCGATGGATGTCAACATAAAATGAATTCATTTGAAAATAATAAAACTTTGTCCATAGTGGTAGACTAGACATCACCCCAAAATACACAGCATCATCATAATACAATAGTAGTCACAAGTGACATAATCTTTCAAAGTCTGACATAATATACGTGTCCTAAAGTCTCCAAAAGGATAATAATAGTGCATGATACAACAAAAGAAATCGAATGAAGGGCCAGTGAGGACTTCCCAGCCACCATTGTCTTACCGAAGACCTTTATTGACAACTCGAACTGCAAATCGGCTCCTCAAGCTCTCTTACTAACTTAACAATCTGGCAATAAAAATGCCGCCCATAACGAAAAGGGGGTAAGGTGCGAAGCTTAGTGAATCCAAATATCACAGTGGTGACCGACGACATATATGAATAATCACTTAGAGCGTTGTTAGGCCATAAACATAATAAAGGTAACTGACATAACAATAATATCAAATCTGGCATGTGTCATGTATAAAAAGAGAAGATCAATGTTATAGCGACCGCTATGTATCGGCCGCCACGAGGTGAGAATCGTATAATCTAAACACTTAGAGTAAAATGCCATGGGCGATTCGATTTAAGAACTTCGCATTTTATCCAAAAATTTGATTCTGATTAAAATTCGAGAAAAACGGTTTTAAAATTTTACAAACCATCGGGATGATATCCTAACAAACTGACTCCATATATATACAACATATCTAAAAGGCGACAATATTGTGAGCCTAAGCGAGAGTAAGCCGTATGCGAATCTGAAAATAATTACCGGCAAAATTTAATGTAAAGGTAAATCTGGCCAATCAAGCGGTTGACAACACAGCAAAAGCGAGGCTGTGAGGATCACCGGCCGCCCCGATGCTGCTTTAGCCACTCGGAATATAAACTCTCAACTTGACCTCTGACTCATTGCCCGCATCAACTGGCGCAAATGATACCGCCCAAGCGAATAGGGGTGTAAGCCCACGAAGCTTAGTGAAAACTGCAGGGGTAAAACTTGGCCCGTACGAAGCAGGAGCAGGTCAAAAGATATAGTAGTAAATATGAATAAATAGGTATATATCGAGGACTACCTAATAAGGTCATATCATAAAATTCCAAGAAAGTCTAGGCCTTGACATCTCGAGATATAATACAAAGTCTGCATTAAAAGTAGCGATCACCCATAATAAAATCACCGAGACTCGACCATGGCTATAACTCTAGTCGCGTGAGCCGTGATCTCGTATCTCACAACTATACCCGACCTACAATGCTTGCGTATGCTCGATCCGTCTACTGAGGAATGGACCAATCGCTAATAAACACATTTCTTATACCGTAGTATAAGGCCCAGCATATGATGCACACGTAGAAGTGATCACAAATAATCATACCGCTCTTATGAGTATAAGGCCAGGCAACAGCTTATACCGTAGTATAAGGCCAAACCCACACTTATACGTAGTATAAAGGCCCGGCACCAACGATGCCATAGCGACAAAGTGATACACGAGATAATAATCTTACATTTCTTATACGAAGTATAAAGGCCAAACCTTATTTATACCGTAGTATAAGGCAATAGCGTCACATATCTTGCAAGGAAAGGGAGTAAGCTGACACAATCATCCCACGAATATGAAATTGTATCCACAATACTCAGGAGTAGCCTCGAGTCGCGCCAACTCGACGACACGCCGAGCAACTACCTACTCTGCTCCCCGAGCAATATCAGAAAGCCTGGCGGCTAAAAGCGTCTCACAATCAAAAATCAATAGAACACCATGAGGCCACATAAATACAAGTGCCGACAGGTCACATAAATGCAGTGCCGACAAGGCCACAGGCTTCCACAGAAAGCATAAGTTGAGAGTTCAAACTATTCTTTACCTCAGCTTGATCTTCAAGGCCCACCCAATGCAATCACATAATCATATCATGGCTCACCTTGAAATGAATCACGCCAATCATGCGACAATGACATGTTTCACGCAATTTAAAGTAAGTACGTAAGGTAGCACTTGATGAGATAATCTTGACTCTGCTAGCTTCTACAGAAATCTCGCGAAATCACAATCACGGCAAATACCACTCCAGATCAACGCTTCAACAAAAATACCGGAAAGTACAATCAAAACCCTCTTTTATACTTAGCGTTCTAGAAGATACATTACCAACTCTACAAGTGGAACAATTGCTAAACGGTCTAAAACGGCGAATAAAACAATGAAATAAACGGCCGTCAGGACACGACGATCGGCCCCCTACAAAATTTCCACCTTGCTCGTTTTAACATTTCAAAATCCACTAACTTATAAGTCATCTTATAACCACCGAGTCGTAATTAACAACTTTATACTCCAAAATCTGATTACAACTCGACTTACAAATCGCGCTACCGGCCTAACTCCCTGTCGATTCATAAATCCGCAATTCTAACCTTACAAAAACTTCTGATAAGGTCCCAAATTAACCCCCTACGCATTTAAAAAGTCTTATAAAAAGTCAACAACAAAAAGTCAACTAACCTAGAAAAAGTCAACTTTATCTTAAAATCCTCGAACAACGTCTTAAATCATGAATTAACTACTTACGCTCGTAAATACTTTACCCATATGAAACTTAGAAACCAATTAAATTCAATTTAGCAAAACTCAACAAAGTCAACTATCGCCGAAACGAAATATCCCAAAAGATTTGAACTTCGTACACTTAATTGAAAGGGGCGATGAGGAAAATATTCAACCAACGATCTTTGAGTTTGAGCAACGTCGAAGAAAGAGAGAAATGGAAGAATTTCAAGGGGAGGGAATGGAATATTTAAATGGCAGCTTGGAAAGGGGATAGAGGATGAGGATGAGTTGATGATGATGAAGAGGATGAGATGATAAGAGATATTTTAAAGTGGCTTGAGTCCGTTCGGTTCGGTTAATTTTTCCACTTTAGCTTAAATCTCGTGAAGCAATTCCCGAATGTACATGACATAAACTACTACTCATATAATCTTAGTCTCGATACATCACGTCTTGTTCGAAATTATTTATTGTAACATTACTTGGTGGGCCACGAGGTTGGGATAAATCGACACGAATAAACGAGTCACCCGGCGATGGACAACGATAAAAATGACTTCATTTAATGTGATAATAAAATAATACAACTCGTCCGTCGGGTGAACTAACAACGCGCGGCAGTAGTAATAATATAAATCTGACATCAAACAATGGGTTTTACAACTTCGAGACAACAATAATTATGCATTACAACAAAACTCCAAAGAAGATAAAACCTTATTTGAGGTCTTGAGCCACCGTCGCCACCTCAGCAGTGCGGCTACTCGACGTCATCTGGAATGCGTCCCTTATTGACCCTGAGCATAAAGCGCCCGCCCATAGGAAAATAGGGAGTCAGCTAAAAAGCTGAGTGAAAACAAATATCCTGAAGTTAACCTACATTTCGTACAAACAAGGATAATTCAAGAACACTTTACCTGTTGCGGTATCCACCCCAAGAGTTATATTTTATATGCTCCTACCGACAAGATAAATCTTTTCTTAATGGGCTTTCCGACCCGACACCGACAAATCCACACCACGTCAACAACTTATTCCGCGATGCGCGCCTTAATCACGGGAGATATGCCTGCATTTATTATCTTTAAGTATAGCTAATACTGAGCATAATATGCGGCTTCGAACACCTGACAACTTCAACGTATATCCTGACATCTCGTAACTTTCAGCATCACCTTTGACTCAACCATTTATCTTTAGTTCATCTTAAAAAGTGCTACTCTAATTATAATCGTACACTCCTATAGCGTCTAAATGTTTATCATAAGAACCTCAATCATTTAGGTACTTTAATACAAAGCTGAAGCGGCCGTATATCTTAAATCAAGATAACTTAAGTGTGGAATTATCTCACCAAAATCTTCATTTAGTGAACTTATTCACCGCAATGGTATCAACGTCGTGGTTAGATCGTAACCTATATACTAACACGTTTGAATCAACTTTCCCTTATATACAAATATAAATTGACATAAATACATAGATTAAGCATAAACATCGGTTTATAATTTTTATACTTAATGTCCTACCGTTCAAAGTTATCTCAACCATTAACTTGACTCGACTTTTAACCTTAAGGATGTATAACGATTTATACTGACCTAGTATTCACAAGAAAAAATCGGATCATATTATATCGATTATCAACTTGAAACCTAATTAGGCATAATTTCTCGAGCCAGCGTCTAGTATATCGGCTGAATTTTTATAACCAATAAGCAGTCGTAAGGCCAGTTATACAACACCATAGAACTTTAAACAACGTGTCAGATATAATACAAAGTCTCGATATAAAATCCGAGATTGGCAGCGACTATAACTTTAATTAAGTGACCCGTATCTGCCATGCTCTCCTGTATACTGACCTCTAATGCGCGTATGCTCAATCCGTCTACTGCTTGGGGAATGGATATTGTCATTTGATAAACAACTTCCTTTTATCTTGGTAGTATAAAATGGCATATGATGCACATGTAGTGATAATAGATCTACATTTGCACTTATACCAAAATTAGCAAGACCCCAGCGCGTAATGCGCATGGCAAAGTGATAATGAATCTCATTTTGCACTTATAGCGAAGGACAAGACTGACGACGATGCACATGTAGTGATAGATCTCATTTGCCTTATACCGAGAGTATAAGGCCAACGACGATGCACATAGCAAAGTGATAATAGATCTCGTGCTTATGCGAGTATAAGACTGACACCGACGATGCATAGCGAAAGTGATAATGAATCTCATTTTACTTATGCAGTATAAGGCCCGACACGACGATGCGCGCCAACAAAGTGATAATGAATCTCATTGCTTATACGAAGTATAAGACGGCGCGGCCAATGCACATAGCGAAAGTGATAATAGATCTCGGCTGTGACATGCCGAGAAGTATAAAGGCCCGACACCGTGATACATAGCAAGTGATAATAGATCTCATTTGCACTTATACCGAGTATAAGGCGGCGCGACGATGCACATAGCAAAGTGATAATAGATCTGCGCTGCGCTTATGCAGTATAAGGCCAAAACCATGCATAGCGAAACGTAATAGATACCGGCTACACTTATCTTTTAGAAGTATAAGGCAGCGCCCGACAATGCGCATAGTAAGCGATAATAGATCTCGGTGCGCTTATACTGCAGTATAAGGCAGCGGCGTCACATATCACGCAAGGAAGGAGAGCCGCTTTAACCCTATCATCCAGTATAGGGTAATATCTAATACTCAGAGTCACGCCATTAATCATAGCATAACTCAGCAGCACCTCTAAATGTCGACTACTACTGCTCTAAACAATATCAAAGCTGCTAAAACATCTCGCGATCATAATCAGCAATGCAGCTTATAATGAGGCCACAAAAATACATAAGTGCCCGACAAGGCCTGAGGAAATACATAAGTCTTGAAAAAGCCACGAGAAATACAACTTGATGCCGACAAAGCCACGAGGAAATCGAGAAATGCCGACAAGGCCACAAAACACAAGAAACATAGTTGGGAGTTGACTATTACTTACCTCGAAGCAAATCTTCAGCGCCACGAGGAAATACAATCGCATAATCATAACATAGCTCCACTTGAATGAATCCACGCATAATCATACAACAATTACATGTATACCGTTCTCACATAATCATACCGCAGCATATACCATTCTCACATAATCATACCCTGATGACATGTTCACACGATTTAAAGTATTCGTAAATGCGCCCGTAAGATAAGTACTACTTGGTTGCTTGATAAGAAAGCGTCCACTTTGTCCTCAGTGCCTTTCCCGTTCATTATGTCAAAAACACCGGAAATACAATTACTACTCACAACAAATTTAACCACTTATCTTGAATAAATTCACGACTTTGACCGTTTTGAATTTACAAATTGACAACTTAAGTATAGATTACTAGTATGTTTCAATAACCATTAAATGATGAATTTCAAGTATCGACTAAATCCATGATCGGCTGACACCTTAACCAAAATACCCAGCAGTTTCAGCCAATTCAATCGGCGAAATATCGACTTTTCCAACTAAGGTAAACCCCGTTTCTTATTATGAATCGCTTAGTTCTTCTTCGAAATCTAATAAACTAATTTGACATATATTCCTCGACAACTTATAAATCATAATTTCCACCTCAAAAACAATCACAATAAAGTTCGATAACATATTTATACTCTCGACAACATTTTAAAAAGAAATTGACCCAAAGTCGCTCCAGCTATACCCGACAACTTTCCCTGTACATCGATTATTATAAATCTCTTTATCTTATGTCTGGCGCAGATAATAATTATATTCAATAATATCTCATAAAAACGAAGTCAACCCAAAATTCCAAAAGTCAACATCAAGAAATACTGCATCCAAACTCTGCTCTAACTTCAAAAACAACTAATTTAAGGCCTAAGAATGGATTTATAGCGATAAAATTCCAAAATCCAAAAGTCAACTCGGCGAAACTCATGAAGTATTCAAAAGATCCGACCTTTTTACCTTGAATCGAGAGAGGATGATGAGGAGAAACTCTCGAGAAATTTAAAAGATTAAAATTTCATGAGATGGAAGAGAAATCGAAGAAAGAGAATTTCAAGGAGGCCGGTACTCGCGCGAGAGGAAGAAGAAGTTGTTCCTTCTTTTGGGCCTAATAGGTTGGTTATGGACCTAAAGAAATAGACCCCGATAGTTTTTATGCGTGGGAAACCCGATCGTTTTAATTGATAAATGCTTACCGTTTTAAGCATCTAAATGACGACTTCGAACATGACATTTACACCTCGAGGAATTATATTACCACCGATTAATATAACCACTTTTAAAATTTTAAATCACCAAAGAAATGTCACTAAATAAATAGGTCCGTTGTATTTTCAACTATTCAACTTGAAATTTTTATTTCTCCCTCGAAATAATCCACCGAGCAACTAGTATAATATTACGGGTGAGTTATTACATTTATACTATCTCGAGGTCCCGCCGCGACCGAATTTTTTTTTAACTTAACGGGTTGTAAATGTAACTCATAACGGTATATAGAAATATCGCCAATATACAAGGAACACGTGTAGCAAGCCTCAATCAGCCATGTCGCATAACGATTTATGACATTCATTCGTTATCGTTTGCTCCAGCGTTTTCTTATCAGTGTCGGCGAGGATCAATATATCAACAACGTATACCTTAACATCATATATCTCGGCCATTACCATCCATATATGCATCATAAATATCATGCTCAAATTATATCAACAAGATAAATCATGTCCAACTCGTTGTACTTTCATGGCTTCGATATATCGTGATATTGTCGATAGTCGTCATTGACATGTATGCGTTATGTGGCCGTTCGTATTCACGTCATTACCAAAACACATGTCTGAGACATATATTGGAGGTTAACAAAACATGAGACTTGTACTACTTTTTGCTAAACATGGCGTTCTCCTAGTTATTCCGAACTCGGTCCACATTAAACTCCTATCGAAAGCGATTCTTTGTCAATATTCCACAATTTCTACTTATTACTTTTTACTCTAATATAGTTTATTATAAATTTTGGATTATAAAAGGTTATTTAATACATTGACCACCTCAAAATAAATCCAAAAAATCAACTACATTATTTTTTTCATAAATTTGAATTTAATCTCCGTTTAAAATAACTTTTTAAACTTTGAGAATTTCACTTTTTAGAAACTTTTTATAAAATACCAATTAGATCACCTAAATTTCCCAACTCAAAGTATAGTTAAAGTGTTCAACCAAACTACCCAAATATTTTTATTCATTTAAAATTTATTTTTCTCCATATTAATTCCATTTATTACCACTTAAAAATTCGAGAATCAAAATAAATAGTTAAAACTTTTCAAAAATCACCAAATTTGATACATGCCTTCCTTATACCTTCAAAGTTATGGAAAGTAAACCTTTTTATTTTAAAACTCCAAATTATTTTCTTTGATTTAAATCTCTTTTCTAGTCATTAATTCCTCAAAAATAGCAAACGATTTCCAAAAAGTCTAAATTTTCTTGAGAAGGTCGATTTTCAGTAGCAAATCTCTAGACAAATACTCCCTTGAATTATTTCACAAAATTTATATTTATTTCATTTATATCTCTGTTTTAGCTAGTTAACCTCACAAAATTTATAATAAACACCAAACGAATTAAAAATTGAAAATTCCTTTCACAAATCAACTCTTTATATAAAAAATTACTTATAATCAGAATTGGATGATTTTTAAAGCATATTTACTATTTATTTCTTATTTTTCTTATAAAAATAAAATTAATTAATTAAAATCAACCTAAACATAAAGTAATTATTTTTCAGAGATGTACTTCTTAAAATATTCTAATATTTCTATCATAACAAGATATAACTTTTAATCCACCATTAAAGATTCAATCTTTTAACATAATACCCATTTTTCTAAATTTTTCAATTATAAAACAAAAATGAAATATTATCTAGATGCTTTAAGACATGAAATGAAGAGATTACGAGTTCTATCATATACCTTAGATGCTTATATGATTGTAGGAACACTTAAATCTTGAATTTTAGATGATAGTTTCACAAAATAAAATAAAAAAATATGGAGAAGGTGGTGATGATGGTGGGCAGCAACAATAGGGGAGGGAGATGAGGGTTTTGGGGTTAAGGGTGAAATATATATGGTAGTGTTAGGCATGTTTGGTGAGTTTTATTTCTACACTTATTGTAATTAAATTTAATGAAAACGATCATAAATATATTATTATTCGAGCAACAAAATACTACTCATTTTTATACTCGTCTCGGTTATTCTATTTTATTCCGAAAGTATTTATACTATCTCAGTGACATCACATGGCGATATATTTAATATATTTTAAAATGTTTAAAAGCATGTGAGTTATTTCATGTAGTTATTATTAACAATTATATTGTCGATATAATATTTACATTACTCTAGCATTCTCTATAAAAATTTATAAAATGAAGGATGAATATTAACACAATCACAATAGTATCAAGACAATTATATAATATAACTAATATAAATCAATTCAAAATATAGACATGTACAAAAAATATCCGTACATATATTATCAATCCCTACAATATTAGAGTCTGCAAGGAAAAAAAATATTAAAAAAATCAGCTAAACGAGGCACTAATAAATTACAAACTATAACTTTAATATAAACCAAATTAAAAACTAGATAAATAAATGTGATTAAAGCGACCATATCAGTGAGATGTTTTTCCATTGCATTAAAATATTAAAGTACGAAAACATTAGAAATAAGCCACAAAATCATATCATGTGGCATAATTACAATAGAAAAAACAATATAAATATTCAAATATAGAAAAAACAAGTACTCACGACCAAGCAAGCGTGTAAAGGCGACCTTATTAACATCTTAAATCGGCTCAGAAATATTCAAGCGTGCAAAAGAAGAACAAATTCAACCATGAAACACATAAATTCATTAATAGAAAACATCAATCGATAAAATAACTATATGACCTAAATTCATTGCATAAATCAAAACATCCTCAACGACAATCAATGACTTAACTAAGTGGCATGAATTACGTGATGAAACACACGTTAAAAACTAACATTAAACAAAATTCTAAAATTAATTAATGTCATATCGATGTAAAAACCACATCTACAACATATCATGGCATACAACTAAAAATAATACCAGGCATATATTGTGGCATAATGAGAAACAAATTCGATCTATATAGCTACTACGTGAAAATATTCAACAATGAAACACATAAATTCAGTAAAAGTACAACTACAACATCAAACATTAAAACATCCACGCGAACCACGCCAACAACTAATGATAAACGTTATGCATCCAAAAAATAAAATCAGTAATAATACAACAATATTAACTAAAATATATATATAAAAAAACATTATTCAATTAAAATTACAGGAAAATAAAAAAATACAAATAAATTGAATAAGAAAACTTGTATTGACTAAATTCACATCATCCTCCATTAATGAGATGAATAATGATGATTAGTGAGTTTGCGATGAATCGATTGATGGTCGGCGCAAAAAATTGAGAGAAAAAAATTTCAAATTTGAAAGTGATAATGACGTGAATGAGAGATTATATATGTGGTCTTTTTAAAATAAGAAGAGTAAATTACA
This sequence comes from Lithospermum erythrorhizon, assembly GCA_019722365.1. NCBI lineage: Eukaryota > Viridiplantae > Streptophyta > Magnoliopsida > Boraginales > Boraginaceae > Lithospermum > Lithospermum erythrorhizon. The sequence continues at coordinate 130,708 of JADFUC010002245.1, forward strand.
CAAATACCCCTACAAATTTGAACCATTAGATACATTTATTTAGCAGCTAATCGGATCCAGGGATGGAATCAATTTAGTAGATGATACTAAATAAGTCCTTAGTAGCGATGCTTAGCTCATGTGAGCCATCGATAAGGCAAATCCGCTTTACTTACATACGAGAGAGAATTATCTTGTCGAGAGTCTCACAAGATACGTAGAACCGTGCAATTGAGACAATCCGCTGAATAATTTGAAACAATAGACAAAATATTAAAAAATATTTCTCCAATTTTAATTTTAAAAACTTGATTTTAGGGGGCAATTTGAAAACAAGGAAAGCTTAGGTAGGGGTAAAATTTGAAAGGATAATAGTTTTCGAGGGGACAATATGAAGCTTGATATGGATAGTTAGAGCGAAAAAGCCATATAGACATCACGAATCGGGTCGCAGCTTTTTATGGTACATATCGGACCATCAATGGGGCAATCCGCTCGACACTACGTACAAGAGAAATTCTCTTGTCCGAGAGTCTCTAAGAACGTAGAAGCTGTCAGGTTCATATAGCGACCGCTGATACTAGATAGAGAACTAATCCATCAGGTCTATAAGAATAAGAATCTTCACTCGACATGTTCAAAGGAGTAATCCAACTGCATGATTTTTTAGTCTTTAGGAACACCATATAAATTAGTCCCATCACTAGTTATTATCAAATAAATTTACTTATCAATGGAAAGTTGTTAGGAAAAAAAAATGTGAAAACCTTTATTAGAGAGACAAAATATTGATTTAAAATAAATAAAGATAATTGAGAGGGATAATATATCGCCTCAGTTGGCATGTTTTTTTATTTTGTTATTTGTTTAAGTTTGGTTAAAATAGACGAATATTTTTTTTTTCAAAAATTTCCCAAAATTTAATATTTGTACACTTTGGATTTTTCCACTTATAAAATTTATTCATTTATGTATTTTAGTCTATTTTAAATTTTTAATGAAAAAGACATATAATAGGTCTGTAGGTGTGATTTGATATGTTATTTTGTCCATTACTTTCAATTGTTATAAAGTCGAGGCTTTAGATTGATTTTTTAACCCGAGCTATAGCCAGTGCGCACTAGGTAATCAGCACGGAGGAGAATCGGGAAGCTCATGACCCTCTGGGTCACAAGCTCACCTACCCTACTAATTTGACCACCCTTGTGGATGGATTTTAGATTGATTTTTGGACTAATGATAAATTGTTGATCATCTATTTTACCTAAATTTATACGTTTGATCAAACATGTTTTGAAATGTCTCATGTGATCACCTAAGTTTTAAAATTGTTTCCAATTGGTTTTTCCATCCAAATTCCGCTAAATCTCCGTTAAATGTGTCATATGATGACAAACATGTGACATTTTTAAAGGGACAATTATGTCTAGTTATTACAAATATGATTGGATAACAACTGAAAATTAAAATGATAAGATCCTTATTTAAAATTATTTTAAAAATATCTATTAAACAAAACTAAAATAAACACGCTCCAGACCCCCACCCCACACACACCCACCTTCCACTTCCAAATACCATAATCAAAATCATATACAATCTCCAAGGGCTAGGAAATTGCTAAAGCTTCAACAAGTAAATTAATTTTGCCGTACTCGTTTATGCGTACCTTGAAGTGGGGCAGAGCTTGACATCCGTTGACTTAAGCTACGATACAATTGTACTCTGTGAAATTGATAAAAGAAAACTCCAACAAATAGAAATTAATTGTGATGCATATCAACTTTCGATCCAAAATGGTACTGCGATTTTCATAATAATCTTAGGCAAAAATGGTGCTTTGATTTTAGAAGTCTAACGGAATGCTTTTATTTGAATTTAACCGATCTTTTTGGGGATAGTGAGGTGAGTACTGTTATTAATGCGTGAGGAGTCGATGTTGTGTCTCGTAAACGGGATCGAGGTCTCTATTGTGATTGTGGACTCGCTCGAGAAGAGGCGAAGGGGGCGGTGGAGAGGAAGGGGTGGTCAGGCGGCGGAGATGGGTCGGGCTGCCGGAGGAGGTGGAGAGTGCACGTGGTTGATTTTTTAGTGATTAACGAAATTGGACTTTTAAATGGGACAAGTGGAGGAGTTTGATTGAGTGGGACATGGTGGGTGATGGTGGAGGAGATGATAGAGTGAGACATGGTGGGGGGTGGCGGAGAAGATGGTGGGTGAGGAAGGCGGGCGGTGATGAAGAAGAGTAGAAGACGAAGTGGGGGTGTGGAGGGAATATGTGGGATTTATTTATTTTTAAACTTTTTTTCAATGAATCGATAAAATTGCCCCTGCTCAATTGTCACATGTGAAGAACGTGACTTTAAAAATGGGAATTTCATAGAAATTTGGCCGAAAATAGTAACCGAATACAGTTTTGAAAGTTAGGTGATCAAATGGAACCGTTTGAAACATAAGTGATCAAACGGGGATATGAGGTAAACATAGGTGATCAACATGACCATTAGTCCTTGATTTTTTGTACGATAGTTTGGGAGCAAACGTAATTATAACAAGCTGTCAAATAAAGCAGTGTTGTTTCTTAATCGTTACTAATTTATTAATTAATGCATTAATGGTTAGGGCTGTGAGCGAACCTGAAAGCTCGATATGATTCGGGGTATTCGGCTCAAAATAGTTCGGTTTGATGTTTGGTTCGGGATCTCAAACGTAGAGCCGAGCCATAAGGGTTGATATTCGCTAGCCAAACGGTTCAAAAAAGCTCGGCTCGGTGAATTTTCAAGAGTTTAGTCCAGATTCTCACAAATATCAATACATCGGCTCCCTCACTTAAAAGTCCCATTGACCCAAAATGCAACTCATCCAATTCATAAATACTCGCTCCTCCCTAAATCCAACTCCTTTGTCTTCCTAGTTAACACCACCGTATCGGCACATTACCTCGAAGCTCCTCTGTACACCACCTGTCTCACTGTCCAGCGTCTCACCGTTCAGCTACGAAACAAGATTGCAAGAATAACAAGGGGTGATAAGTAATATGTCGATTTGATGATGATTCAAATGTTTTTGAATTTGAAATTTTAATTCACGTATTGAATTTGATATTTTAATTTTAGTATTTGAGTTAGAGTAATTAGGTTTTCATTTGTTATTTCAATTAGATGTTTTTTATTCAATTACGCTTTAATTTTGGAATTTGAGTTATGATTTCCAACTAGTTTTGATTTTTAGGATTTGATTTGATTTATTTAGTTCGATTGTTTCAATTAAATATTAATTTGGTTATTTTTTTTAAATTATCGAGCCGAACCCGAATCGAACCTCAAAATTCAAGGTTCGACAATTTCGAACCGAGCCGAACCTAAGATTCGAATAGGCCGAGTTGAACCTCGAATCTCCTTGAATTGATAAGTTAGAAACCGTTTCTGACCCTATTAATGATCCTTTATGATTTAGATTACTAAGTTAAGTAACGATTTTGGCCATTAATCCTCTCTTAGTAATCTAGGATGTGTTAATTTACTAAGTACCATGTAGATTACTAAGTTAAGTAACGATTCATGCAGCCTTGCAGAGATCATAGGATGTGTTCATTTATATAGACTTCTTCTTGTTCCAATACAAAAAAGGAGAAAAATCTGTCTTTGTTATTAATGAAAGTCAGAGAACACAAATAAGGTTAAAAAGTAAATTAATAGCGATGTTGCGTAGCGATACGAGTTGGTAACAACTTGAATAATAGCAGTACAAAAAATAAGAACATCGAGAATTGTTAGCAGGTTGATACTACGGCACCTCGTGCAGGAGGGTATAAGCCGGTAAAGATTGCACTTATGATGAGGAGTATTCTGACGAGGATGTAATAGGCAGTATCCCGGCTTCTACGCTCAAAGAAAACTCTATCAACTAGTGAACCCGGGCTCCACATGATTCTTCTGATCTTTGGCTATGATACACAATCTTCAGCGGCATTTGATTAAGGAGATAGTATATGTTAGTTTCGGGCGTAAGCATCATTAGCCGAAACGAGGTGTCTGGCTTGATTTGAGTCGAAAAAACAGCTCAAAGCGCTAAGAAATTCAAAACAACTGCGTATATGGTGAAGAAAATAAAATGAGAATGTATTTAGCATATCGGACCCGATCTTCGTAAAATGCTTAAATAGCTCGAGTGTGTAATGTGACAGCGAACCTGAGTCTTGTCGTCTTGTCATCTTTAAAATTTCTCGTAACAAATAGTAGGCTTTATTCGAAGAAAAGTTTTACTCCCAAAGTCTTTGTAATTTCGAGCATGTCTTGTAAAATAACGTTCGCTTTCGGATTGAAGCGGAAAATCACCGATCGCGTAGATTGGATTTGGAATGAATCAACGGTAATAATACTTCCAATATTCCTTTGCGCATGTCAGTATTAGCAACTTAGCGTATGCGTGCAGCAGCGTCCGATAGCAGCAAAGATGATTTTTGGCTGATGTGTTAATCGTTAAATTGTGGCGACTACAATTACCATCAAGGTAGTGCCGACAATACTGGCTTCCGCGGCACAACCTTCAAATATCGATAAATATTTTTACTTTTTTCGTTGTTATTTTTTCCATTTCCTACAATTACAAATTCACCTCTGACTCTCTCTGAGTTACAAAGAATACAAGTCAACAATAAAACACACAAAGCCACGTCAAAAGGCAGGACAAAATCCATCAATCATTGTGCTAGTACAAGAAAACAGGACAAACATTCTGGGACAACCCGAAAAATCCTCATGTACTTTCTAATCATAATGAGATAATAATAATAATAATAATATAATAGATACTTACAATAATATCAAAAAAGAAGAAACCATCATAGAAGAGAAGGAGAAAGATCAAGAAGAATGCTGCAAATCAAAGCATTCTCCTGCTTGGTTCTCCTTCTCTTCATTTCTCCATCCATTAGTTCGGTATTGCAAACTTTTATTTTCATGACGTGACATTTTTCATATCATCTTCTCGATCGTCTTATCTCTATAGACTAAAAAGCATAACAAGTTATTTTTTTAATACCTCTTTTCTTATTTTATTCTACTTGTTTATTTTATTTCCTATTTTAAAACCGAGTTAAAAGTTATTATAATTTTAAATTACGAACGACCCCTTTCATTATGTTACAACATTTCCCCAGCTTGTATTACCTACATCAAAAAAAGATTGTGTAGTTTGATTTAAATGATCAAACCTCAAAAGTAACATATTTGGTTACGTAATTATACATAATATTGGGTTGGAATCAAAATTTTCATGTTATAGTAAAATAGGTTAACTATGCTATATCGGGGAGGAGGGAAGGTTAACTATGCTATATATTTTTCGGGTAATATTTTTCAACTTAATAAAAATATTTAAATTTAAAATTTATAAATAAAGTCAGTCATAAAAACTAATCAAAACTAGACTATTTCTTGGATTTAGGGAGTTATATCGTTTTGCTTTTATTCGGGGAATATCTTTATCAATTTTATATGCATTTCATGGTCTTCTGTTTACAGGAAAGATGCAGCAGAACGTGTGTTGCACGGAATTGTAACAGTTAAGTTTCTCGACTTTCCTTGCTTAGGCGAAACCAATATTTTTGTATAAAGGAAGAGAATAACTTGATATAATATAAATAAGGAAAAATATAAAAATTTATGGAGAGGAAACAACATTATTTTTTTAAAAACTTATATCATTTTTGAAAAAATGCTTAACAAAATTATATTTTTCAAAAAATTAGGAGCGCGACCTGTCCCCTGCGCCCCCTCCTAGTTTCTCCACCGCTTGCATGCTTCCTTCTTTGTAATATTGTACATCATGCATTGAGCACGTCATTATAGTTATATATGTTCGAACCAACCAATGCATGATGTAAAATTGCAAAGCCGAAGTAGGCAGATGATCATCTCCGCAGTTTCTCATTCTAATTAATACTTTGTATTTTCTTTCGTATTTTCATTTTTATTGAATTCCTCTTATAAAAATGTAACAGCCATAGGGATTCGATACGGAAAGTACTGTGGAGTTGGATGGACAGGATGTGAAGGGGAACAGCCTTGTGATGATGTTGATGCTTGTTGTAAGGTCCATGATGATTGTACTGATTTAAACGGTAACAATTTTTCCATGATCATACTCAATATTTCTATAATCCGATACAGGTTTCGTTAACAAATTACTTTGTTGGCTTTATTGTGATTGTTATTGCATTAGATTTTCTAATGCTGTCTATATGATTAATTAGTTATGATTTGAGGCGGATATTGATCTATTTGATTCGAGGTTCTAAGTAGAAGTTTGAATTAGAGTGAGGAGATTGAATAGGTTTGTAGCTGGCTTAGGATCGAATGTTACACTACTCTCAAACACGAATGATCAACTTATTTCGTTCTGTAATGGTATTTCAAGTCATAGATACTATATCATGCTTAGGTTGTTGCATGGAAATGGGGTTTGAGGATTAGGTGCCATTTCGATAAATTGTTTACTAATGATGGCATTTGGTGATATATGTAGCTTGATATTGTGGTAAGAAATATGATCTGTGATGATGCTGCATTGTTGATTATTAGTATCATAGCTTCATAACAATAGATATATATAATGCAAGGGTAACGCTATCAGTTAATTTGGTAATTTCTGCTCTACAAAGACATTGCACTAGCATTGATACTAATTCCTTGATTTTTCAGGTGTGAATAGTGTTAAATGTCACGAAAAGTTCAAGAATTGTATAACAAAAGCGCAGGACTCTGGCAAGGTTGGATTTTCCAGTGAGTGCCCCTATAGCACAGTTGTGCCTGCAATGAATAATGGGATGGATATGGCTATTTTCCTCAGCCAATTGACTAATGTGAAAACTGACCTTTGAGGGTTCGATACAAATTTCTTGACATAGTTAGAACCCTATAATTCTTATCATTCATTATGCTAGTGATGATATCGATGTGGATATCATCAATAAGAAAACCTTAGAAGCTGCAGAAGTAGGAATGAATCTTACTTCTTACAAGTATTTTGGTACAAATATGTGTACTTTTGTCATAATTAACAACATTGCTTCTTGATTTACCTACATCTTTGATTTTTATCTCTTTGATAAGGGCAATCTTTATCATATGTTGAAATTAGCACTGCAAGATTTAACTTGAAATGCTTCTGTCGACTAAATAAGCTCTTGAGTAACAAAGAAAAGTTCCAATTAGCTAAGACAATCTAGGATTAAAACTCAAGGGAGCAAAATATGAACAATTGGCAAGAAAGGGTGGAATTTGAAAATTTTGCTATGATTTGTTGTGTTGTAAAAAAGTTGCAAATTACGGAGTATTAAGTTAATGGTTCCAATCATTACTTAATCAAGAACCTTTTAATTACTAATCGATAACTGATTTAAAGGCCTAATTCAATCGCCCAAATTTAAGCAGCTTGATGATAATGCGAGGCAAAATGGGGAAAAAAAGGAAAATAAAATAACATCGATTTTTATCACAGGGTTACCGATGTGAAGAGATTACGTCATGTTGCTCTTCTTCTTGAGAATCGCTACTTAAAATCCAGAAAGATTATTCTGATAACCTATCAAGCTAGAACACTCAATTGACGTAATACTTTATAACTTTTTTTTGTTAATTCGCGATGAATTTTTGTGGGGAAGCTTAGCGGCGCAATTGAAGCGAGGATAAAATCCTCTTAAAGGATCTTAAAGATTTGAACACATGACACATTCTATAGAAAGGTCGAGCCCCGGAATCACGAATTAAATTTGGAATGCGCTTTTTGGTGAGTAATACTTTATAGCTTGATGATACGATTATAAAGCCTCACTGATATTATTGATGAAGATTCAATAATATTCTCTCGAAGTTGTTTAAGATGTTGATTTTTGTGATCTGAAACTAAAGCCAGAAATCTACTACATATAGGAAAACATTCACCACTGCTTAGGTTATTCTGGGCCTCGGAATGTCAGCTTGACCTCAAAATAAAGACTATCTTGTATCCGTGTGGGAATGAGTCGGGAACTTTAGGCATGTCCCCAGGCTTCTCGAAGTTCTACTAACTCCATTTGCCGAGGTCGAGAACCTAGTCGGAGTTGAAAGGTTCGAACTAGTCGTGATCACTCCTGCCTTAAGAAGTTGAAATAATTGGCTTCATCCAACGATCTCCCACGTGAGTGTTCAAATCACCATCTCCAAGCACCGTCTCTGACAACCTTCTTAAGATTATTCGCTCGAAGACCAATTGATTGAACCTGACTTGATTTCTCTGTTCGCCGTAACATATCCATTTGGATTCGATCTCACGAAACCTTCGAGCTTTAGAACTCCATCCTCAGCTTGAGCATTATGAAAATGAGTACGTCGATCTTATATGCTTGGTCCTAGCATGAAACAGAGATTTTTCGCCGAGATAAATATTAACCTTTCGACTATCGCGTACAACATATGACTACCGTGCTCAAGATTCGGCTCGCCGAGAAAGCGTTTCTAACCGTATAAATGCTCGCCCAGCGACTTGACCCAGCAGCAACATACTCGACCTACATGACTAGAGCAATGCTACTATAGGTTGCAACTTTGACCTCCGGCTAATTGTGAAGCCTCGAAGCGTGAATATGTAATAGCCACTTTAGTCGGCCGCCACGAGGTTAAGATAAATCAACGGCTTGTACACGAGTCACCGGTCGATGGATATGACTTATGTAAAAAGACTTCGTTTGATATTAATAATAAAATACTCTTTTAGTCATTCGCGTGAACTAACAACACAACCCAAAATAACATATCAACAACACAAAACATACATCCGTCACGAAATATACAACCAAAATGAACCCAACTTAGTCTTATGATACATCGTAATAATAGTATGTAATTACTTTGCTTTGGCCATGTGTAACATAAAAGTCTTGAAACTTAACAAGAGGAAAGATATTAGAAGGCTATGAGGACTTACTATGCCACCGCGCCTCACCTACGATCTTAATTAGCGACTGTCGGCGTAGCTCTTGGCCAACCTCGACGATCGACTCCTAGAAACCTGTAAAAGCGCCCGCCCAAAGAGAGAATAGGGAGTAAGCTGTGAAGCTTAGTGAATACAAATACCACGAATGGTATCCAACCACATATAATCATAATTATATATAAAAACATATGTATATCATTAAACAGACTACTCAAGAACCCTTTACTCTATAATTAACCCGGTAACTTATTAATATTACTACCCGATCGATGAAAGCAAGCTTCACGCCATTAAATTTCCAACACAAACAATAATGATCGGAGTTCGAAATGTACAACGTGAAAGCTCGATCCCTTGGCGTCCACTCCTAATTACCATCCTTTGATATACATACGTCTTTGCATGGCATACATATAATATATATATATATATATATATATATATATATATATATATATATATATATATATATATATACTCACTAACTCTTTCTCTTAACTATATATATATATACGTCAAAATCATAAAATGAAATACTTCATTTCATATGCATATCGCTTGAACTTCAGATAGCCTCGAGGGGCTCTGCTACATTTCGATATGCGTACGCTGAGCTCGGTCGAAATTTCTTCCGCTAAATGTATATATACCTTTGTCGTTCGCTGAATCGGCTTTTCTGAGATCTGTGGCGCCAACCACATCTGTGATACGCAACCCGCAGCATGACACGATCACATCTGGCCTTACGTGGTATAAGCACAACAACTACCCACGATCCTCGTAACGTCAATCTCGGTAACATGATCGTAACATCGACCTCGATAACTCGATATACATACTAATATAGTCATAACAAACCACATCTGAATATATAACCATAATACACATATGAAAGGTTCGTAAAATGAGATTTGTACTACTTTCGAGTCAAAAGCGACTAGAATATCTACAGGTAGTCGTCTTGGAGTCGGGCTCGAAACCCTATCAGCAATTATATATTTATTTACTTCGATTAATAATACTCTCTTTGCATTTATTAAATCCCAAATAAAGATCAAGTATGTAAACCCAAGACCACAGTATAAGGATCTAGGCAGCAAAACTGCAGATTATTGATACTAACACAAATATAATTTTCTCATAGAAATACGATTATTACAAAACATCTCATAATTCAAAATGAATACCGTTAGAAATCATTAAAACCCCAAACTAGTAAACAATTTTCTAAAATTTCAACTTTTAATAGCATTACAGTTATCAACAACTTGACTACAGGTGGAAAGACTACTTGGCGTTAACGACTAATAAAAGCGACAAAATTCAAGCTACCAATTCTCCATTTTCGGCCGTAAGCACACCTACCGATAGTACTCTAATCAAATTCTAATCGATCCGACAATGATTCTCACAATTAATTAAACCGTTATCCTGACGCTTTGGTGGCTTGACTCTTGCTTTCAGCTTACCTGACTACTTTCAGCATAATCTCTTCCAATCAACATCAAAATCAACAACTTCTGCTACGAAAAAACTATATTAAAATCCCGAAACATCGTATTATAACTTCAGTGGTTTGTGAAAAAATTGACAAAAAGTCGACTCTAGTCAGCATTACAACCCAAAAATCAGCCATAACAACAACCACCTAATCTAAGCCTAGATGATACTTTAATACCGTTATATGATGCTTTAACTCGAAATCGACTCAAAAGATCAAACTAACAAAATAGTGACTACTTAACCTAACATGATGAGATTTGAAGATTAAAAATCATTTGATGAACAGAGATGGGGAACAAGATTGTAATTTAGATTTCTAATTTTACCAAGAAAATGAAAAAAAAAAACAAGGGAATGAGGATGGGGTAGAGTTCGGCGCTACCCAGGAGAAAGAGATGAGATTTTGTTTGTGATAAATGATGAAATAGTGATAGGATGAAGATGAGTGGCGGTAGGTGGAAGATATTAGGATAGTTTAAGGCCGTTTGGTAAGCGATTGCTATATCTACACTTTTAGCATTTTTAAATTATTATGAAACCGATTTTAAATGTAAATTTCTCGTGACATAAACTACTACTCATATAATACTAGTCTCATTATATCGATTTTATTTGAAATTATTCATACTATCTCTACTGGGTCACCCCACCAACCGATATATGTAATAAATTCGATCGGCAGGCGTAAGGGGTTATTTCATAATACATATCCTTCAGTAGATTTCTGATCAACGTCGCGCGTTGTCGGCATCTACGTATCCTATCGATCGATCTCATATTTTAGGAAACCTGAGAAAAGCCTTTTATTTTCTTATTCGGGGTATCTTCAAAATCCGTTTAGCGGCTTCCCGATATTACTCACAGGTTTTGACATGTCACTCTGACTCCCTTGTGTGCACTATTAGGTCACGAGTGCGGCTTTACTACATAAGGCTACCTCTACAAGGCATGGCGCTTATCCGTATATTGAAATAGCACAGATTTTTTTATGGTTTAAGTAATAATTGAGTGCTTCGTCGATTCCTCCTAGCTAAAACTTGTTACCTTATCTTGGCGCCTCTCTTCTTAATGCACTCGTCTTTGCTTTGTTTTACTTGAGTTAAAACTGACCTCGTTTATATAAATTTCTCCTCCTTTCTCCATGTTTGGCCCTGAGTTTTCCCACTTCCGCTCCCCAGATATTTTCTTTCATTTCTTGGTTATTCTCATAACCCAAATCGTAATCACAAAGTTTTATCGAGTTTGACAAAAGAAAGGTATAGCTATATCATTTTTATTGGATTTATATAACTAGTTTATAAGAAAATCAAGTTATAATTAGCTAAATTCATCCGTTTATGATATTTAGAGTTCATATTTAATGGTTTTAAAAATAAGTATGTTGGTTATAAGGCTAAAGATTATCTAATTAAGTATGGTTGAAATTAAGTAGTAAATTGGTTATTTATAATATACATAAACTAAATTATAGAATAATATTTGATTCTAGTTTAATTATGTAATAGATTTTTTAGATAATATTATTCAATTTAGATTAACGATATAAGCAATATAGTTTGGATATAGACAAAAGTTAAAATGAAAATTATTTTATATGGGTATTTAAAGAGTAGTTCACAAATCTAGTAGAGGTTGTTATTTAAAGTTACTAAAGTAAAAGTAATTGTTATTATTATGTTCTTTAGGTGTGGATATCGAGTAGTTGCTTCGAGTAGTAAAAGTTGGGAATATTTGACGTGGCTTGAGGTGAGTATTTATATCACGTGACATAACCTTTCATATATATTGTGTATATGTAAGTTGTATAGTTTTTACTAGATGAGTTATATATGTGATATGTGATATTGAGACTTGCGATGTTGAGTATTGTTATATGATCAGTTGTGATATCTGAGTTGTGATATATGATGATGGGATGATTGTTGATGTGAATTGTTGTTGAACTCTAGTCCGGTTAAATTGGTACTCTCCTGCAGGTTGAGTTGTTTTCCCCGTTTGCTGGAGTAGAAAGCGGCAGAATGGCGATTTTATACTATTTTGTTCTCGTTCTTTGGGTAAATGACAGAAATGGATCCTCGTTCTAGGCGGCGAGTGATGTCGTTTTCTGAAATGTACATGAGAAGGAGTAGGCTACCGTAGGAGGCGGAGGTAGTGTTATTGTTGGCTTGTATGATATCTTTGGATATTGTGATATAATGTGAGAGAATTTATAGTTGGATTATTTGATATGATTAGATTATCGGATATTATTGAATTGTCCTCGACTATTTGAGAGACGGATTCTATTACATTGTTGAGACTATATGGTTGCATGTGCATATATATGTGAATAGTTATGGTTTGTTATATAAATATTTATTGATCTTCAAGTTCACCCCTTTATTTGGGGACCCCCAGAATTTTGTAGTTGCGGGGAAAGCGTTTACGTGACACCATGCTTTTCGTGGCGGAGGTGAGGCATAATACGTAGAATGCCGATTCGGTGGTTAGGATATCCTCAGCAGTCCTTAAATACATTGTTTCACACTTGTCAGTTTTCAAAACTTTTGTTGTCTTTTGAGGAGTCATGTGGACCATACTATTACTATGATGTATTTTGGGGGTTATGTTGTTATGATATTTGGTTGTATTATTCAAACTTTGATGTATGATAATTATGAATGTTGTGTTTTAGTGGTGAGTTGTTGGTTCACCCGGATGGACAAAAGTTTTCAATTAGTATTAATATCAAATGAAATTAACTTTTATGTTGATATTAAATCGTCCGGTGACTCTAGTGTTCGGGTTGATGGCCGATTCCAACCTCGAGGGCCCGCCCAGGCGAATTAGATTACATATATACTAATTAAATCATCGATGCTTGAGTGATTATTCTGAGATAATTGAAAATGACATTCACAGTCTTGTTGGTTTTCTAAATCCAACAATTGAACCCGCTTAAATCGCCTTCGGGTGATAACTTAACGTATCGTCTGAGAGAATCACGTCTCGATTATTTAAATTACATAATTTATTTAAGCCACTTAGGTCTTTCATTGAAAATTCCATTGATAACTCAACAACTGACATGTTAAATCTTATGCAAATCGGTTCCCCTTGATGACATATCATCATTGCTTGAAAGGTAGAATGACATAGTCTTTTCGAATCTCCTCGTATAGCAGTAGTGATCGATCTCACTTAACTCTGAAACTTCAACCTTTTCATAAGAGTATCAAGGTAATATTCACTACATGTGGAGCTTACTTGAGCCATCTGGCTCCTCCGAAGTTTTCCAGGACTAGTCTTGCTCCCGCTTTAAGCTTGGCACTTGAAGTTTATTTCACTAAAATAACAACATCCGGATCGCCATGTAAGCACGGTTTTCACATCCTACTCTGACTGAAGATACAAATTATTCACTTGCTTTGAAGCCGAGAATAGTTCTGATTGTCACTAGTTTGACTATAGGTGAGAATATTTCAGTGTGGTCAAATACATGCTTTTCTCTTGAGATTCTTTGATAACCAAACGAGCCTTGTACGTTTACTACCCGTCCACATTCTTTCTTTATTCGATAGACCCGTGATTATGCAATGTTCTCTTATGGCTACACGGCGGTTTAACCAACTCCCAGCGTCATATTAGTCATCAATGACTGTCTCCTCTTTTAAATTTCGCTAACTCCCGCTTAATTGAATCATCCCGTTGTACTCTTCTTCCATAACTAACGAGGTTTGCCTTTGTCGGGTTAACAATAAAAAATTATACGAGAGGAGAATACCTTTGAGTTGGTCTTTAGAATCTAGTATGAATTATACTTGTAGTTAAACACCAATTCATACATCCCGGATCCTCAAAATGATATTAATTAATCTAAATTTATAAAAATACGTATGAATACGAGAGTACTTACGATTGATGCCGGCGGAAGTCTATCTGAATCTTTCCGCGAAGCCTCCTTTGAATTCAATTTAGAGCCTTACTTGAATGTAGTGCCTACGAGTCGGTTGTACACCGAGGGGAGAGGTTGAATCTTACTGACATTGTTTCTTTAGAAACGATAGTGGATAAATCGGATGAAAAAATCTAAATGAAACTAGCTTAAGTTTCATTCTTTTAACAACTTCTAAGAAAGTGGAGGCGTCAAAGCCTTTTAGCGATCGTTACAAAATGATTAGTCTATCGTGGGTTTAATAATTAATTTAAATAATATATTATTATTTAACTGATCCCAACCGAATAGTTAATGAAATGGAAAAGATTTAATTTATTAAACGTTAACTTCTACTTCTCTACAAATCAAATACTAACGATTTCGGTAATAGTAATAACAAATTACTAGCTCGACTAAGCTATCGAATTAATTCAATTGACTATTAATTTAATTCGAGGTTAATCCCATTATATTACATTATGATGTAAAAATTCTCAGTGAGAATATTCGTTGATTACAATCGACTCTCAATTTAACAAATGTAGATTTAATTTCATACATGAAATATAATTCAACGTCACTATCGTGTGTGATCTTGCAGATAATAGAAAGTTGTATAATAATAATTTGACCAATTACTATTATTTATAACGATTAATGAAGTAAAGATCTAATGTCGCTCATAACCCCTTAAATTATCATGAGAACCCGAACTAGTAATATACAATTACAAAGGCGAACACTAAGTTCGGTAATCACGTTTAACCACTGCAGTAATGAATTGATCTATGATTTATACTTAATTGACGCATAATAAAGGAATCATTATTCATTGATTTCCAAACGCTCCTCTTTTTGCCGCAGGCGATTACTTTACAATTCCTTTAACATGCAGTCTCTAGTAGTAGGCTAACCATAAGTGTCATGAAACACGACTTTCTTTACTCAGTATAGACTTAATAAGCATTTATGAAAATCCGTAAACCCAGCTGTGTGAAGGCACGAGATCTTCCTTGTATATCAGGGCAGGATAAATCCCTCCCGATATATCAAACATCTATCGCTATACTCAATGTGTGACCCGACATATGCGTTATAATCCCGGCAAAGGGCGTTTGAGGTCGCCAAGTCCCAAAATCACAGGCTTCGTATGACACAAATAAT